>LQMS01002287.1:0-10173 GCA_001657455.1 Spathaspora girioi | reverse complement strand
ATTGTGTTGCTATATAAAGATGGTGAAGTTACCGAGTTTGTAGTGGCATTATTTGGATGTTTTATGGCGGGGATCACCGTGATTCCAATCCATCAAGATATTTCTCTTCTGGAAGTATTGGGGATTATCAAGTTAACCTCGACCAAGTTGTTACTTTATTCAGATACAGTAGCTAAGGAATTAGATCGGTTAAACACACCGACCCAGCCGATAAATTGGCCGTCGAAATTGATTCGGTGGAGAACCACCGAGTTTGGATCAGCCAAGAAATCAGAACTAACTTGGTGGCAAATGAAACAACGGTCCAAACCAAGTAAGAACCTCGATCAGAATTTAGCCTATGTTGAATTCTCAAGATCTCCCTTGGGGGAATTACGTGGGATTGCCTTGAGTCGGAAAACAATCTCACATCAAATGAATTGTTTGAATGTAACTTTACTGAGTTTACCCGGTTCAAACATGTTACATCGAAGTTTTAATCTATATCAAAGAAATTGTAAAGTTGTGTTGGCTACTTTGGATATCAGGTTTTCCATCGGGATAATCATGGGGGTTTTGTTTACCGTATATTCGGGGAATCTTCATATTTGGGCTCCACAACGAGTAATGGAAATCCAGGGGTTGTATGCTAATATAATCACAAAGTTTAAAGCGTCGCTTTTATTGGCTGATTATATTGGGTTGAAACGGGTGACATATGATTATCAACAAGCTCCTAATGTCACGAGATATTTCCTGAAGACTCAACGGGTTGATTTTTCCTGTGTTAAATGGGTATTGGTGAATGCATTAACTATAGATGGAGAGTTTATGGAAATCTTGTCTCATAGGTATTTACGACCTTTAGGATGTCAATCTCCCGATAATGCAATTATTCCCATGTTAACGTTGAGTGATTATGGAGGAATGGTGATTTCCTTACGAGATTGGATTGGTGGTAAGGAGAAACTAGGAATTGATTCGGGTGAACAGAATGACGACGATAACAATCTATCGTCGGTGCTTATTGATAAGGAATCCCTATCGAGAAATATCATCAATATAGTCGAGACTAACCCTCAAGTATTTGAAGATCAAATAAGTCATGATTTATTACGAGTGGATGCATTTGGATATCCGATCCCGGATGCTACGTTAGTAGTTGTCAATCCTGAACTGTCAATCTTGGTGTCGAAAGGTGAATTGGGGGAGATTTGGATTGATTCTCCTTGTTTATCAGGTGGATTTTACGGACTGTTGCGTAAGGAATCAAAACTGATATTTCGAGCTAAATGTCGAGGAGCTTACGGATACTTGGAACTGGAATTTTTAAGAACTGGATTGCTAGGGTTCACGTACAAGGGGAAAGTCTACGTGCTTGGATTATATGAAGATCGAATTAGACAACGGGTAAGTTGGATCGATCAGAAATTATACCTGAAATTAAATCGACAATTAATTATAGGAAACAATGGATCAAGGTACCATTACTCGTTCCATTTATTAGCCACGTTAGCTCGTGAAGTTAAACAAGTTTATGATTGTACGATATTTGATATCTTCATTGGTAATGAATATTTACCCGTGGCTATAATTGAAACGGAAGTTGTCCGGAAAATCGTTGATGAAGAAAACACAACTGGGGACAATGCCACGACAAATACTTCCAGCGCAGCCTCTACAAACACTACTGCTGACGATTATAGTAGTGCTGTGCCTTTAAATGAACCCGTGTTAAACGCGATCGCCCAGAAATGCTTTGATACGTTGTATAAACGACATTTCCTTCGACTTTATTGTGTGCTTGTGGTTGATTGTGATACATTACCCAAGATCATGAGAAGTGGTGGACGAGAAATCGCCAATATGTTGTGTAAGAAACGATTTCTTGAAGGAAGTTTACGAGGAGAGTTTGTTAAATTCTTTGTAAGGAAATCAATCAGTATGATCCCACATGGCGAAGATATAATTGGAGGTATTTGGTCTCCCTATGTATCTAAATTAAGAAATCTTGCGTTGACCAACTTCCCTAATCAAATATCTAATGTGGATTATCGGGTAAATTCAATTGACGACAAGACAGGTGCTCCATTAACTGATTTTAAAACCATAATTGATATTTTAAAATTCCGGGTGGCTAAATCAGGGGACGCCACGGCTTACTTAGATTCAAGTAATAATAATCATAAATCAAAACCGTTAAGTTGGAAGAAATTAGAGCATCGAATATACTCGGTGTGTAATTATTTGATTGAAAAGGCCGCGATTAAACCGGGACAATATGTTATATTGATGTATTCATTATCAGAAGAGTTTGTTATTGCCGTGTATGCCTGTTTAATGTGTGGAATTATCCCGATCCCGATATTACCATTTGATTCTAATAGAATCGGAGAGGATTTCCCAGCGTTTATTGGGATTATTAAAGATTTCGATGTCAGTGAAATATTAGTTAATGATGAAGTTGAAAAGTTTCTTAAAAATGGTCCTGTGGCGGATTCCCTAAAGAAGATCAGTCATAAACGAGTGAAATCATTACGAATTAAAAACACGGTGAAACTAACCAAATTAAACAATATTGCTCTGTTGAATTCAAAAATCGCCACGTATCAAGCAGCAGTTAAGTTCCGGGATAGTACTACTCCTGCCATGGTTTGGTTGAATTTCACCAGTGATCATTATCGAGTGGGGTCGATATTAACACATGAAAATATCATTGGGATTTGTAAAGTGTTTAAAGAAACCTGTAATTTAAATTCCCAAACTCCAATTGTGGGTTGTGTCCGTCATGCCAGTGGGATTGGATTTATCCAGGCGGTGTTATTGGGTGTTTTCTTGGGAACTACCACGTATTTAATCTCACCCGTGAGTTATGCTGAGAATCCATTACAGTTTTTCCTTACGTTGGCTAAATATAAAGTTAAGGATGTGTTTGTGACTGAACAAATGCTTAAATATGCCGCGATAAAGTTCACTCCCAAGGGGTTTAATTTAAGTAATTTAAAGAATATGATGATTAGTAGTGAAAATCAACGAGTTGAAATTGATTTCTTACGGAAAATATCAAAGATCTTCAATGCTACAAAATTAAATGCCGGGGCCATGTCTACAGTTTATAATAATCATTTCAATCCTATGATTTCTACCAGGTCATACATGACCGTGGCACCCGTGGATTTATATCTCGATCCAATAGCCTTGAGACAAGGGTATATCTCGGTGGTTAATCAAGCTGATTTCCCTAATGCATTACATATTCAAGATTCCGGTATGATCCCAGTATGTACTGAGATTGTTATTGTTAATCCTGAAACGAGAAGGATTTGTAAAGAAGGTGAATTTGGTGAGATTTGGGTTAAATCAGATGCAAACTTGTCTTGTTTCACCAATGGACCCAAGGGACCAGTGGACAGCCTAAGTCAAGCTCAATTCAATGCTGTGATTGAAGGTGGTGGTGGTGATGATAAGAAATATGCTCGTACTGGGGATTTAGGGTTCTTGCATCATATTTCAATAACTAAAAACAATGAATCAAATGATAATACCGGTGGTAACATTACTTCCTTCCAACCGTTGTTTGTATTAGGTAAGATTGCTGATACGTTTGAAGTTATGGGATTACATCATTTCCCCATTGATATTGAAAACACGATTGAATCATGTCATCAAGATATCTACAACAATGGGTCATGTGTTTTCAAGTGTTTAGATTATACCATTGTGGTGTGTGAATCTAAACGAACCAAATATTATTCCAGTTTAGTTCCCTTGATTGTAAACACCGTGTTTAGTAAACATCATATTATAATTGATATCGTGGCATTTATAAGAAAGGGAGAATTCCCCATATCAAGATTAGGTACCAAGCAACGAGCAAGAATCGTGGATGCGTGGGTTCAGGGGGTGATTCCGCTTACGGCATCGTACGGGGTTAATTATGGGGAGAATAGTATGATTAAGTTGATTAAGGATATTGATGTGGTTGCGAGGGATGATCCAATTATGGGATTAAAGAATCCGGCTCTCAGTTATTATGAAAGTGATTTTGAAGATGATATATTTGCCGATGATAGAAAGCCGTTGACGTTGAATCAAACTACATAAGCACCAACGAGCGATAGCGAGATGGTGCGAAAGTTACACGAAACGTTATTCTCTTGGTAATAGTTTAGACTTATATTACTAGCGAAGTTATGTTAAATATCTATATATCTATACTGTCTTATTGTAACCTGTGTAAGTGGGACTGCTCCAACGCGCGCAGGATTAACTTGAGATTATTCTTTATGGAATTGATTCCTTTCTCTGTTCAATAATCCTACTTTTATTTCTTAGGAAACAAACTAGGGATTAATCTATCTTCTACTATCTACCACCAGACGTAAACACATTCTACTTTCCGTTCCATTTAGAAAGGCTTCGGATACGCTTATTCCGAAGCTTAACACCTCGATAAATGTTCTAACAATAAATAAGTGGCTGCCAAAGTTTTTGTATGGCAAGTATTTAGATTTCTTGTAGAAAAATAGCCAGTGATCAGGGATCAATTCGCCACAACTCAAGGGAACTCGTCCTACACTGGCGAATATAACCTCCTACACATTGTAGTGCCAGAGGCCGAAATCGGCTCGGTAATACGTAGCTAGCAAACAATGCATACGAGACGAAATAATCTAATTGAAGAGATACTATAGAAGGAATAACTAAAAGATTATTGTTCAAATACTCCTTGACATTGGAATAGATTGAATCAAGCTTTGTTTACTTGGTGATGCTCCTTCTCCGTGAGCTCTTCGCCGTTGTTGTTGCTTTAAAAAAAAATTACAAAAAAAAAAATCCAATTCAGAAACACATCGCTCAAGCCAACACCCTTCACTATTAGTGTCCTATAGATTTCAACTATGAAAGAAGGAAGGTCAATAAGTCCAAATACACAACAACAACAGCAGCAGCAGCAGCAGCAGCAGCAGCAGAAACAGCAACAGTCTGAGTATGAATCGTCACCTTCTTCAAGTTTCACGTCATACTTCACTCGACTTCGCAATTCAATTTTCAAACCGTCATCATCAACCAACAACAACAATACACTGGACAATTTTCCTGCATCACCTTCCCCCTCGTCGTCCTCCATAGCCAACTTAATTGACGATGGTCCATTAATCAACAATTTCACATCCGACAAGAAGAAGAGACTTTCGATACAGGGTGTTATGCCGTCAAGAATCACCAATCCTCGATCACCTTCTTTATCTCACATTTCAACCGCATCAACATATCTGAATATATATGCTAATTTGCAAACTCAGGAACAAGATTTCCATAATGATTTAGAACGAAGAAAGTCTAATGTTTACGATGCAATACCAGCTATCAGTCGCGATTCATCTCCACTTAATATTGCCTTGCCTCGGAATAATTTATTGGATTTATCAAATAGTAATACTCCAGAAATTATTGAAGAATACGGTAATGTATATACTGACGATCAAGGCAACCTTGTTCGTCCTCCGTTTATCAAATTGGATCCAAGAGAGCGTCACAATTTACTTCGATTGAAACGGTCAATCGATACCCAAGAATCAATCCAAAAGAGAATGAAATATATGATTGATCCTAATGAAACTATCGGGTCCATAAACAAACGTAATCAAGTAGATATGGCGACTCAAACTCACGATGTGGATTATTTATCCAAAAAATTACATTTTAAACGTAGGCAGGTTAGTGCTAGTACGAGTGCTGCTCCTGGAACCAAGAAACCACGCCGGGGTGGGTTTTTTAGTGGTGAATTCAAATATGACCTTCCTAAAAGTAATGACCTGATATCAACAGTGCCTTCTATAAGCAGTGAGTTGAATGGATACTTGGGAAATTTGTCAAAAGTAAAGTTTAATAACAGCAAACGGGAAGTAAAATCATCACCATTGACTCAAGTTATCCCACAACAAGATGAAGATCCAACTTTGAAAAAATTTAGTACCAATACCCATGTACGTGATCGAGAACGTATATTTTTCAAGAAAAATCTCACCCCAGTTGAATTGAAATTAGATGAGGAATACTTGAAGAAATCAGAATCAGTTTCAAACATCATTAAATTAAAGGATTCCTTAGAAACAGACAAAAAGACAGTCATTCCACCTTCTTCAGGATTCAAATTTGATATTAAACAAGATGATATTAATGATATTTTAAAACAACGGAAAGATAATGATGATTTATTTAAAAATTCAAAAGTAATTAATGCAAAATCAAATAAAGTCAATATTGGACATGTTGAAGATGAAGAGTTTAAACGTAAGCATGTCCCTCCTACTGGTACTGGTGTGTTTGAAGATGATTCAGAAGTTGTTAGAAAAAAGAGGAAACTGAGTAGTCAAGAAAAGTCCGTACCAACTTTTTCGTTTGGTAAAAAGAGCGAGGAACAACCTAAACCGTCACAAATCTTTTCATTTGGTAAGAAGAGTGAAGAGCAACCTAAACCAGCTCAAACTTTTTCATTTGGTAAGAAAAATGAAGATCAACCTAAACCGACTCAAATATTTTCATTTGGTAAGAAGGAAGAGGAAGTTCCAAGTAAAAGTGCCACGCCAAAGTTTGATTTTGGTAAGAAAGATGAAACACCAAAGTTTAACTTTGATATGCCTAATGAAGTAAACAAAGAGGCAAATGGAAGTATTGATAAGAAAGAAGATACCCCTGTAACTACCCCGAAACCGGCATTTTCATTTGGAGGAAGCTCTAATACTGGTTTGTTTGGTAAAAAGGAAGGACAAGACCAAGCTACTTCGATCTTGAATGATAAGAAGGAAGATGATACTACTAGCAAACCCATTTTCAGTTTTGGCAAGAAAGTGGATGATACTACCGCAAAACCTACTTTCAGTTTCGACAAGAAAGAAGAAAAAAGTGAGACCACCACCCCTACATTCACATTCGGCAAGAAAGATGAAACTACTACTTCTAAAAAACGCGATTTCACATTTGGTAAAAAGGAAGAGCAAGAAAAGCCAGCCTCAACCTTTTTATTTGGTCAAAAATCTCCAGAGACAGGTTCTAATTTATCGCAAGGTAAACTGTTATTTGGTGAATCCAACAAACCTAATTCAAATATATTCTCAATTAATAAACCAAGCGAAACTAAAACAGGGGATAAGCCTTCTATTCCTACTATTTCATTTGGGACAAATAAACCTTCAGAAGAGGCTGAAGCAGAGAAACCAGGTCTTTTCTCTCAGCCTTCATCAAAGGAATCCACGGGATTTTCATTTGGTAAGCCTACTGAGACTACTGGTGCTACTACCTCTGCCACAACTGCTTCTAGCTCTGAGAGTACTGGTGCATTCAAATTTGGAGAATCTACTACCCCATCGGCCACTAAACCCACAGGCTCAACTCCATCATTTTCATTCAACCTTGACAAAAAAGAACCTTCTGAAACTAAACCATTCACATTTGGAGGCCAACCGCAAACAACAACCACAAAACCAAATTTCACATTCGGAGGTAGCAATAATACCAATGGATCTCAATTTTCATTTGGAGGTGGCAGTAATAATAATACCCCTTCACCACCTGTAAAACTGGCAAATCCTAATTTCAAATTTGCTGCAGGGATAAGTGCTCCCACACAGTTCAACTTTGGTAATTCACCAGCAGCGGCAACGACGACTCCTAATTTCATGTCAAATCAACCACAACTGATGGGACAACCAGCATTTGGGGGACAACCATCTACCAGTCCATTTGGTCAACCACAACAACAACAACCACAACCTGCATTTGGAGGCCAACAAGCTTCAGCAACCCCATTCAATTTTGGAGGAGGAATACAAAGTCCAGCATCAGGCCAATTCAGTTTTGGAAACACGAGCAAGGAACAAACTCCTGATCCAGCAAGTATATTCAAATCTCATGCTACTGCATTTGGTCAACAGGCTAATACATTTGATCAACAGGCTAATGCATTTGGTCAACAACCTAATATATTTGGTCAACAACCTACTGGATTTGGTCAACAATCCCCAAGTATTACGGGACAAGCTATGCCTAGTGTTCCTGGTATGCCAGGAGCTCCTGCTGTTCCTAGTGTTCCTGCTCGACATAGATTAATTCCTAGATCACGTAGAAGATGATAGTTGATAAAAACGCAGACATATAAAGTAATTCTATGTAGTTATAATATTTTAAATAGATAAGATTTTTATTTGTAATTGTTAATTTGTGTGTATTTTTAAAAGGATACTGATTGTAAGTCTATTTGTATTGGCATACTCGCGAGTCATAAAAGGTGTCCCGCTAATGTGCTTTTGGTGACGATATCACTAAAAGAATTACGAGATTTTGAAAATTGTAAAAAAAGTCTCATCTAAACCTTTGGATCTTTGCGTGAACTTCTTCGCTTTAGAACTACACCGGAACCAAGGCCAATCAAAAGTCGATCCTTCTTGATGATAAATGTGGTAACTCGCATCTATTCCATTGGTATATCACCCAAACCATTTTTCTTGCGTTGCTATGTCCTGTCATCGAAATTTACAACCCCGATTTTAACTTCAACTTTAGAAGACTTAAACTTGACGCAAGACAAACAGGGAAAGGGAAGCTCGAAATGGCTCGTGAACCGGAAGGAATTAGATAAAGAATACCAACAAATCCATAAAATCGAAGAATCTGAGGACAAGAAACCATCAGAACTCGAGAAGAAGGCCTTTCGATCAATGCCAGGGCTAACACTTGCTCAATTTTACGTAAAAGTTCATCCAAATCTCAACATGAAAGAAATTTTTGCCAAACAGGTCAATGATTCTGAGAAAGAGATCTATAAACGGGGTCTTGAAAAATTCAATAAACTTGCCTTTGGTCATTTTGTACCTAAACCAGAACGTCCGGCTAGTTCTTATTTCTTATACATTAAGAAGAATCGACATAGATTTACTGGTGACCGTCTAAATCAGTTACGTAGAGAATGGAACCAACTAACCAAACAAGAGAAATTGAATTATCGGATTGATCCTGATTTGTATGGTGAATTATTAGCCAAATATAAAATAGATGTTGAAAATTGGAAAAGGCAACGAGTAAATGATTATTTAAAATCTCGGGAGATTATCAAGAATTTTGAATTCCATCCTGAAGACCATGAATGATTCAATTGCTGAAGCGTGGATGGTTTCAGCAAGATGGATTGTAGATTCACGAAGTTGAAGAATTTCTTAGGGCCTGGGAAGCACCTGATAGTGAGGATGCCGGAGAATATTGATTTATAGAACATAGTTCTGCCTCTTAGTCTCGTATTTCTCGGACTATTGAGAACTTGGGGTAAACTTGAACCTCAAATTCTATAGCTTGTATACACTGTGTTATTTAGAATGTAATCACATGTATAGCTCGATTAGGAGAGAGACTTGCCTGAGAAGTTAAAGAGTTTGATATTAACGTATCCTCCCCCAAATAGTAAATCTTAGCTTAAAAGCTTAGCCAAGTTAAACAAAGGGGTGATATTAAACTATTCGATAGTAATCTGCTCTCGCCCAGGTTTAATATTTCTAAATACAATTGCTGTAATATTGTATTAACCTTAGTATTTTCTACTATATTTAATACACATATCTTTAATATATAATAGACAATAATATTTGATAACAATTACATAAACAACTCTCGCCTCGAGAAACCATCAATTCCAATGTAATATATAGCTGACTGTGTTTTGCAACAAAAAATTCCTGCATATAGATCACTATTTACTTTTTACTATGCTTATTTGGCAACCAAATAATCACCACTTTCCTTTCCATTACTACAAATCAACTCTCATCGCCACATTTTCAAAGATCAAATAAGTCGACTGTTTGATTTAGAAGCTTGCTGGCAAGAGAGTCTGATTCTGTGGATTTTTTTTCAATTGCTAGAACTCTTAAGATAAAATTATACTAACTTTACCTAGATCAATCCAAATAATTATCCATCACATTTCAAGCCAAAAAGCTTTAACAACCACCATTTCAACCCTACAAATCACTTCCTCCTTATCATGATCACAATTCATTCATTAAAATCAAACTAAATTAGAGTCCTTGAAAAATTTAATCCTTGTCATTTTTTGGTTACCGCGGAAAAGTCTTACTTTCGTCATAGCCAATTCAAATTAGATTCACAACAGAATACATTCTGCATCTCTTCGGTCAATAG
>LQMS01002288.1:0-51432 GCA_001657455.1 Spathaspora girioi | reverse complement strand
CCCACAATCCCGATCGACGCCGATTGGGAAGTCGTGCGCCAACCAAAGATGTGCTGTTCATGGGCACAGTATTTCTTCTTGGAGACAATAGGTATTCGAGATTCCTGCACTCAAGAGTCACCTGCGCACTATTCACGAACAATAAGCAAGTCTTGGTTTTCAATTTATTGATTTCTCCTATTCCTGAATCACCCTTGAGCTCTATAATTGAGTTAAGAAGAACCCCCGCTAATTGGAAATTGTTGTTTACTTGTGGCATTCGTTATTTTTAGAAACAAAGTTTAGTAATGAAATTTTCCATGTTCTCAAACACAATGGGTCTTAAAAACCAATTTACATGGAAATAACGGCATCCCCTTGAACTCAACAAGGCCGGTATAGTTTTCGGAATAATTTTTAACCCAGGATGCAGTTAATTCCAACTTATTTCATTTAAATTGCAATTTTTACAGGGTTCAGGGGTTCAGTTCAATTTTTCTTCCCCCACTTGATTGTTTACATGGTTACAATGCGAGCTTATTTTTGTTTTGTACTTGTAATTTATGGATGAAGCAATCCGATTAAAACTCCCCATCCTCCCCAATAACGAAAGTTCAAATTCTATATTTAGTAACGGTTATTCGTTTCTTTTTTCATTTTTCACTTTTGGATGTTTCTTTTAGAGCGATTCAAAAAACCAAAAATTTTCCCAGGGTTCCAGTAATAATGACCTCAGATGACGTGTTTGTCCTTGAGCGAATATAACGGGATTCACACAAGGGTCAACAAACACATCGTCCTAAAGTAACAAAACTGAGAACAATCTAAAAAAATAACACTAAAAAATAGAAATCCCAACAAGGCAGGCTAGAATTGTGTCAAGTGTATAGTTTTTCCTTAATACCAATATAGTAGAAAAAAAAATAACACATCAAATATCCCTCTAGTGTTTCCTAAATTTAAGGTCAAAACCTGTCAACGAACATTATTCCCCCTCTATTTCAATTCCTATTGTTCAGTTATTGTTTACCTACCCCTCGTTTTGGGTAAGATTTCCTTCCTTTTGGGTATCTCCATACTCCCCCACACACTCCCTATCACACGATAAAGATCCCGCACCTTTATTCTACCGAAATCTTATAAATATGGTACGAAAGAAACCACATTATCAACTGTTAAATATTGTACTAGGTCCTGAGGAAATCAACAAACAGACGTTCTTCGAGTACTTGTTTGACTCTATACGACACCACAAGGGTATAGTCATGATGGTTATATTTGCAAATTTGTTTGCCTTGGCAAGTATCCATTTGTTATTTCTTAGATTTGCTACTGCGTTCCCAGCTATCCCCACAAATGACGAAGGAGGGAATTTAAATGGTGGTGGTTCCAAAAATCAGCATTTTCCATTATCAACAGACCAATCAAGCCTTATTGATTTGATTAATAGTCCTGAAAACAAAGCTATTTTTAATGAATTGGAGTTCTCCAGTTATGCATTTTACGATAATAGTTCCAATAACATTGGAACTATAGAGTTTGTCCCCTTTAACCAATATCAACGTCAACCATATGTTGCTAATGGATACATTGGTAGTAGAATTCCCAATTTAGGTCACGGATTCACGTATGATCAAGTATCTAATTCACCTGACGCAAATCCTGATGATTTACTTAACGGTTGGCCTTTATTTAACCAAAGATATGCTGGTGCATTTATCGCTGGTTTTTACAATATCCAAAAAAATACAACTGGTACTAATTTCCCAGAATTATTGGATAATGGCTATGAAAGTGTGATTGCTGCCGTGCCACAATGGACTACTTTGAAGTTATCCACTACAAAAGATAATCAAAACTACACTTTGGATCCATCTTTACCTCCAGGTCAAATTGGAAGTATCTCAAACTATGTTCAGAATTTATCCCTCAGCAATGGGATTGTTACTACTCAATACACTTGGTTGGATACAATCAATGTTAAATACGAAATTTTGGCTCATAGATCACACATTAATTTAGGTGTGGTTAGCTTGGAAGTATACAATCTGGGGAACGAAACAGTTAAATTAGATATAGTTGATGAACTTGATTTCAAATCCGCCCAAAGATCTCAATTGACTGGAGTTAAAACTGATGATAAAGGTATTTATGTTACGTTTCAACCAAGCGAGATAGATTACGTAAATGGTGCTATTTATTCCACTTTGATAGTTGATGGACCAATAACCAGAGAATATACAAATGATACTGCCCTGCAAACAGCTACTATATATCTTCAGCCTCAGGAGGGCTTGAACGCTAACAAATTTGTAGGAATTGCATCATCAGATTTAAATCCTGAACAGTTGAATACATCTGATTCAGTATTACAACTTGCCAAGAAGGTTTCTGGAAAAGGTTACAAACTTGGTCATGTTGTAAAATCCCATATTAAACAATGGGAGGAGACATTAGGACAAGATCCAGTGATTACTTTTTACGATTCTCCATTAGTGAATTTGGGTGCCCGTGCGTCTATATACCATTTGGCTGCTAATACCCGACCAGATGCCCAAGGTGTTACAGCTGCAACGGGAGTTGGAGGTTTAAGTTCAGATAGTTATGCCGGTTTAGTTTTCTGGGATACTGACTTGTGGATGTCCAATGCCTTGTTACCATTTGCCCCTGATCATGCCAAGAGTATTGTAAATTATAGATTATATACTCATGCTCAAGCTATAAAGAATTTGCCACCAGGAGCTCAAGGTGCAGTTTACCCTTGGACAAGTAATAGATTTGGAAACTGTACCGGAACTGGACCATGTTTAGACTATGAATATCATATTAATGTTGCTGTTTCCAAGGCTGCTTGGAATTTCTACATTAGTGGAGCTGGTGATGATGATTATTTGGCTAATGTGGCATATCCTATCATCAATGATGCCGCTAAGTTTTTTTCAGGGTACGTACAATATAATGAAACCTACAATAAATACACCAGTCACAATCTTACTGATCCAGACGAATATGCCAATCATGTTGATAATGGTGCTTATACAAATGCTGGTATTTCCTTGGTTATGAAATGGGCAATTGCTATGGGAAACCATTTGGGAAAGGAAGTTCCACAAATTTTTCAAAACATTGCTGGTAATATGTATCTTCCGTCCGCGAATAATTCACAAGAAGTTACTTTGGAATATAGTGGTATGAATTCATCGGTTGCTGTGAAACAAGCAGATGTAATTATGATTAATTATCCCATGGAAAATGAGTTACTTGACAAAGAACAAGCTTATGAAAATATGGAATTTTACTCTATGAAACAAGTGAGTTATGGTCCTGCCATGACTTTCCCAATTTTCTCTATCGTGGCTGCCAATTTGGCACCTAATGGGTGTGCTTCACAATCATACTTGCAAAAAGCCATTCAGCCATTCCTTAGAGGACCATTTGCCCAATTTTCAGAACAAAATCATGATGATTTCTTAACCAATGGTGGTACCCATCCTGCTTTCCCATTTTTGACTGCCCATGGAGGATTCGTACAAGCTATTCTTCAAGGATTGACCGGAATGAGATATGACTATATTCTGGAAAACGGTAAAATGGTCCGAGCATTACTAGTTGACCCGGTCGCAATACCTTGTTTGGGAAGTGGTGTCGAATACCAGGGAATTCATTATAATAACCACTCAGTTGCTATGTCTATAAATGAAACCCATTTCACAATCCAGAACCGCGGACCTACAGATAAATCAGCAGACAATTATATTAACATTATAGTTGGTGATAGAAATCCCAAACAAGGTCAATACTCTTTAAATGATTATGACGCTATGGTTATACCACTTTTTGAGCCTGTTCCTAGCTACCCAGATAGTATTTCTGAATGCGCTCTCGCAGATTTTTATAACATCACTGAAGGAGCATATGGAGATTTACCTATTCTGATTAATGATGGTGATAACACGACAAGATGGCAAGTTAAAGACAATGGTACTACTGGTAAAGTGCTTGTAGATTTAAAATCATATAAGAACATTTCCAATATTTTATTTAACTGGAGAGACAAACCACCCAAGTCAATGACACTTTCCATCTATAATGGTAACCAATTTACTGACCCTACTGATTTTTTCTCCAAAGTTGACTTTGGAAATGGATTATACAATAATTACAAGTATCATAATCCGGATTCTCAGATTATAAATCAATCTAAAGTTTTCACAGAAGTACATTCAGCTTCGGTCGATATTACCGCTCCGTTTGATAATGATGAATTTACCCAGGTTATGGTCCCGGAAAGACTGAATATAACCTCATTGGACTTGGCTCTTTATAGTAGATTTTTGTTGATTGAAGTGGAGGGCATTCATAACACTGAAGCTATAGCTGATGATGTTGGAGGAGCTAAACTAGCGGAAATTACCTTTTTCTAGAAATAACATATATACTAGACTTTCTTGATTGATTTAGGCCAGTTATTGTTGTACTATTACGAATAATGAACGAACTTTGAATACTATGTAACTGATATTTATTATAAAAAAAGAATTAAACAAATTACACAATTCTGTAAATTTAAATACTTGTAAAATTTCAACAACATTTCATTTTATACTTCAACTAATTTTAAACGTTTTTTTGTCTCTCTACTAAAAAACCATACTAATACATTGCTTCAGCCATCGTAACAAGACGTTTGAGCCCAACATGCCAGTTTCCAATCTCATTTCCGTGGTTGGTTGCAATAGCCAGATTGAGTGCCACCGCATTTCCAAAATCCCTAGCCTCCAAAGCTGAACTAACCTGCTTCAATGATTCAATAGCAAAATCCGACAATTCATCATTGTTCAAAAGATCGAATAACATATTGAGTCTGCTTTCCATATCGTTACCGTGTCTTGCATACTTGGCAGGAATATGTGGTTTAATAGCTTCAAGGACTTTGTTCAATGTTTCATATACTGGTAACGAGTTTTCTGGAATATGGGAACGATCGCCTGCTGGATATTTTACCTTTTCTGGTTGACTTGGCTCTGGAACTGCTGGTGGTTGTTGGATAGGTTGTACAACGTTGTTAGCTACTGGAGCAATCGGAGCGGGTGGTGCTTGAGGTTGTTGTTGAGGTGGGGGAGGAGGGGGAGCTGTTTGAGGTTGATGTTGAGGTGGAGGAGGTGCAGCTACAGGATGGTTTTGAGGTGGGGGAGGGGCAGCAATATGCTGGTTTTGAGGAGGTGGAGGAGGTGTGGCAACATGCTGGTTTTGTGCTGGTGGAGGAGGTGGTGGTAATGATGCAACAGGCTGGCGTTGTGGAGGAGGAGCGACCGCAGAAGGTTGACGTTGTGGAGGAGGAGCGACTGCAGCAGTCGGTTGACGTGGAGGAGGTGGTGCACTATTAAAAGCCGGTTGAACTGGTGGAGTACTTGCTCCGAAATGTTGTGGTGGAGGTGGCATCATTCCACCAACTTTAGGTGGGGGTGGCATGAATCCTGTTGGTTGGACTTGTGGAGAAAGCTGCTGAGTTGGTGCATAAGGATTCTTTGGTGGTGCATGCATTGGTACAACTGGAGCCGATGCTAAACGTGTAGGTGCAGGTGGTGGAATTGCATATGAAATCTTAGCTGGATTGGACTCTTCTGCAGGAGCGTATGGATTTTTCTTCATAGGGGATAAACCTGTTGGTGGTGGACCACTAAACCCATTTGTTGCGGATGCCGGTGAGGCTAATTCAGTAGCACCTGGTGGAGGAGCATATCTATTCGAGATAACATGAGGTGGCTTGGGTGAAAATGTTGCGGTTGGGGCCACTTTTGATGATGCTGCACGATTAACTCTTGGTGGTGGAGCAAGCGATTGAGTAGAAATTGATCTTCTTGCAGCTGGTGCCATTGTTGGTACAGCTACTACTGTCTGCTGTTGGAGATTTTGTACGGGAGAAGGAGTTGCAGCAGCGGCGGCACGACCTAATTTTGATTTAGGTTTGAATGTATCAGGCAAATCGTTCCAACCTTCAGTTTCATTTTTAAAAGCAGCCGTTTTAGGAGGGGGAGGTGGTGCATTATTTAACCCGGTTGCGGTACTCAAAGGTGATATTGGCATAGCTGTACTTGCAGCAGTAGGAGGAGGAATATATGGATTACCAGCTCTTGCATAAGGATTCACATGGGGATTCAAAGCAGGAACGCTTGGTTGTCTTACCCCTTGAGCATAACTTGGAGCGTATGAAGGTTGTTGATTATAAACTGGTTGTGCATAAGGTTGAGCAGCTGGTTGACCATAAATTGATGGGGCAGGATATCCACTTGCCATGGCTGGGGCATATGACCTAGAATTGACAGCACGAGACCCAGATGGCTCGAAGTTATTAACCGATTCAGTTTTACGAGCAACAGCTGTACTAGTTGAGGTTGCCTTTGAAATTCTCTCCTTTTCAGTTCCTGCAAATTCACTTGGTAATATTTGTAAGAATTTATTTGCCAATTCAAATTCTCCACTTCCAGCAACCAAGTTTGTAAATTCTAAAACAACTTTAGCAACTGGTTCAACCATAGGACCTGTAATTTCACCAGTAGCACCAGTAAGATGTCTATAAGTTGCAATCTTTTCAACAAAATTAGTTACAGCTTGAAGACGAGCATCAGATGGAGATGTAACACCTGATGTTCCTGATGATAACAACTCAGATTCATACTCGGGCAATTCCTTTAACCAAATATGAGCAATATTATCCAAAGCATTACCCGCCAAGAAACATAAAATAGCATCATCTCTTTGATTTTCTCCTGTTACGGAATTTAAAATACGGTTCCCTAATTCAGTCATCTTGTTATTATATTCATCACTATTACTGGAGCAAAATGAAGAAATTGCAGTGGCAATCTCCTTCCAGTTTTCAACATCAGCATAGGCAACTAAATCAGTCACATTCTTAGACGAAGCATTATAAATGATTCTACAGATACTATCATCTCCTTTACTTCTAAAATATGCACCTCTTACCTTTTCCTTTACATTTTCTGAGGCATCCATTGCAAGAACCAGGGCTTCCACAAGTCTATTTTGATCCAAACAGGAAGATACAGCTTCATCGATCTTATTTGCCAAAATCAAACTAATTAATTTCTTATTACTTTCATTTTCATCCTTTGGATAAATTTTAAACTCTCCTGAAGGTACAAAAACAGAATCATTCCTGGTAGTTACCGGACCATTTCCTAAATTAGCAAAGAAATCATCACCATTTGTTTCAGCCTCACCATTCTCTTCAGTTGGTCCTAAATCAAGTAAATTTTCTTGTGCATCTTTTTCAATCACTGGCTGGCTTTCAATTTCTCTGCTAAACAATGATTCTCTTCTATTGTGTGCCAATTTATTCAATACTTCCCAATCAGATCTATCATGAGAGTTAACAGCTTCCCCATTCAATTTGGCTTCAATTATCCCGCTGTAATTATCTGCTCTCAAATCATCAAATAATTTATTAGAATTTTCTTGTCCACCAGAAATAAATTTTTCAATCGATACTACTGATTTACCATCGGAACCAATTTTTAATGTTACTAATTTTGAACCAAAACCAAAAGTTCCGGAACTTGTTTTATTAAGCCATTTAGGAGCCTGCTTAACTTCAAAAACAGGTTGGTGGATATCTACAGTTGACAAATCGTTCCAGAAATCATCTTCATTGGCAGTAGCTTTGGCAGCAACCGGAGGAGAAGTGTCTTGCATTGATTGAATGACAATTTTCCCATCAAATGAAGCAGTGGCAAAAATATCAGGAGCAGCAGGAGCAAATCTGGTTTCAAAAGCCCAATTTGAACTTGTTGGATATTCACCCAATTTAATTCCCTTGATTGGATTCCATAAAATAGTAGTATTGTCTTTACCACTAGAAATTAATAATTCAGGATCTTGTTTACACCAATCTAACGATAAAACTCCCTTTTTATGACCTTCTAATATTTGTTCTGGCTCATTGGCATTTCTCAAATCCCAAGTTAATAACAATGGACAAGAATCATTATCACTAGCAGTAATTAATTTGGTTGATATAGTAGGGTGCCAGGCAACATGAGAAAAGTTTGCTTTCCCATTAGGTCCACTGTAAGACAAATGCAAGAGTTCCTTTTTATGCTTTAAATCCCAAATAGATGTAAAACCACCATTTCCAGTACTAGCAAGAATGTTACTTACAGAATTATTCCAAGCAACACATGTTACTTCATCCATAGGACTCATAGCTTGACCAGGAGCAATTGGTTCACCAAATGTCTTTGTATCCCACACAAAAATTTGACCGTGGGATCCACCACTGACAAGGACATGATTTTGAATTGGATTGAATTGTAATGATTTCACGGGACCAGTATGCTTTTGGGATTTATGCACTGATGCTTGGGAAATATCTTTAGTTTTTATTAAAATATCAGCGTCCCAAAACTCAACAACACCGTTTTCAAAAGCCCCAGCTAATAAACCTTGAGGTCTACCTTCAAAAGGCTTTGACCAGGCCAAGGCATAGAATCTGTTTTCAACAGGAGCAGAAAGGATTAGCTTTTCAGAAGGAGAAAATATATCCCATAATTCCAAAGTAACCGAAGAACTGAAGTTCATATCAAGGGTTCCTGCAACCGTACCAGTTGCCAACAATGGCAAGTTGTTCAGATTCCAGGCAAATGTCGACGTGCGAGCAATCTCATTAATTTTCATATTCTCTAGCTTTTTCTTCTTTTTGTATAATTTGTTTTAAATATATAGTGTATCAGATCAAAAGTGTTTCATAGAACTAGTGGTAAGTTAAGCTAGGAAAGTTTATACAATTGACAAATTCAATTTGAGTTTTCTTGAGATGGACACCACGAAGGTGAAATTTATGTTGTGAGGTTTGATTCGGCCAACGCACCAATTTCTGACACCCCAAAATTCAACGACAAAACCAATCACGTGAGCAAAAGAAAATGTCACGTGATACTTAGGCTACCATATGTTATTTACTTGGCTTGGCCTGGCTCGTATAAATAGCCACGTTAAAAGATAATGCTACTACATATCTATAGACAAGAAACAAAATAAATATGGGTACGTAATTTTCAAGGAATTGGTATACCACCAAGTTGCTTAAAATTGTCCTATGATTGATAAATTATCTGCAATTGGACCGCGTTAATTAATGCCCCAGAAAAACAAACTATCACATGCTGTGTTGCTGGCCACTGTATTGAAATGACTAGTAACTAGACCGCTTCTTTCAAATTGGAATTATCCTAATTGAACCTAATAGATTTGAACAAGGCATTACAAGAAGTAATTAACTTGGAATAGTTTATTTAACTAGATCTTCAGACCCTTTGTTGCTGTTCAAATGTTATGGTTCTGAACACTGGTCGCAAAAATGTAGACATGCTTTGTTTTTTTTTCAAGCCTCCCCTCCCGGTTGCATAAATGTGTAAAGGATCTGACTAAAACTTACATCATCAAATCTGGGCATTTTTAGACATTTGCTTTCTACCTTGGAATTTATACGACCAATCTCCCAGACAGAAAAAAACAAGCATTGAACCTCTAGTCCTTTTTTTTATTTCTTTTACGAGATATTAAAAAAATGTCGAAATTAGTGACTAGGAATACCCTGTCTCACCAGAAGTTGCTATACTTGATTTTGAATCATATAGTTCATAGAGTTGCAAAGCCTTCATTAAAAGCATTTGTTTATGCTTATATTTACATAGTTCTTCCCAAGGCTCTTGGTCAAACACTTAGTCATATTAAAAGACATAGATATGACACACTATACCCCAGGATTAAAAAGGCAATGGTCAACGCATTGCACCCGCGGAAATTCCCAGTATTTTCCGCAAGATTAATTGCTGGAATCAATATAATTGAGCCTTTAATGTTTGAAATATTGAAGAAAACAAAACTATTTAACCATAGATCAACAACTAATGTGTTTGTATCGACCTTGATATCGGCCTTGTTGTCAGCTTTAATGAACTTCCCCACTTATCAAAATCATATAATCGGATATGATAGATTTAATTCATTAGATTTGACCTTGTTGGTTACAACAAGAGCCATGGATACTGTTTTCTCTTCAGAAATGAACAAGATTGTACCAAGATGGTTAGTTCCTTACGGTGATGCTTTATTATTCACCACAAGCAGTGCTTTAATTATGTACTCTTGGTTTTTCCACGCGGACAGATTACCACCGGCATATCACCAATGGATTACTTCAGCAGCCAATATGGACCATGAGATATATGAGATCTTAAGATTGGTTAAAGAGAAAAAAATTATCTACGGAGAGCCAGGACCATATTCCGAAACCTTGGTTCCATATTTTGAAAAATACGGACAAGATCCAAAGAGAGCAAGTACAGCCACTAATCTCCCAATTGAATGTGAAGCAGTCCATGCTTTCACAACCAAAAATTGCGAACTTCATGCTCTTTGGAGATTTTACCGAGGTTTCAAATTTGCATTTACTGTTTATGCTCCCTTGAATTTACTTCTTTTACTAATTCCTAAGAAAAAAAAGATGTCTGCCAGGTTAATGAGGGCATTAACTTCTTCAGCCAGGTCATCTGCTTTCTTGGGTGCTTTTATTGGAATATATTGGTATTCTGTATGTTTGGCACGTACTAGATTATTCCCGCTTCTTGCTCCAAAAGTGCCCAGAACAAGATACGATGATACCATAGCCCCTGGATTAGGTGCACTCTTGTGTGGACTTTCATCTTTTGTCGAGACTCCACAACGTAGAAAAGAGTTGGCACTTTTTGTAGCTCCAAGAGGTTTAGGTACTTTGGTTCCTGTTGACGCTACCACTGAGAATTTACAAATTGAGAGTATTGTGTTTTCTATAAGTTTAGCAATTTTGGTTGCTTACTCCAAAAGTAACCCTTCTACTGTAAGAGGAATCTTCGGAAAGGGTCTTAAGCAAGTATTTAGTATTGATTACTATAAGTAAATTCAGAATTACCAATACTAATACATAGTTAATACACTGGTTGTAAGATGTCTTCGTCTTCCTTTGTTTTTCTGTTTTTACCTCTGCGACAGCTGCACAATTCGGATTTTTTCGGTCAGACCCATGTTCAAGCGAACTCGAGGTTCGGCAGGAAATAACCAACTTCGAAAGCTAAACAAGTCAAAGTATATACGGCAAAAAGTGACATGTCATGCTGGATAACGAATCAGGTGAAGAAATTGATAAGACAGTCGCTGAGTTCGACTTTGCATTGCCGGTAAATCGGATCGCTAAAGACTTAACGAAAAGACATGATCTTCTTGCTATATTGCTAGATGTCGAAGAAGATCCTGAGTTGGATTTCATATTCAAAACTATAGCATCCCTCTGCGATCCATTCACGCAACCCCAAGAATCAGAGGATACGATTCTCAGTGTGGATTTCATATCGGATTTGGTGATTTCTATTGTCTATAGTCACTATATCGAAGAGCACGAACAAGATATCAAGGAAAATAACCTAGATATCGAGTCAATAAAGTTTGACATATCAACCCAACTATTTTCAATAGTGCGTCGTATTCATAAATATCTAAATGCCGAGGATGAGTTGGAATTGCGATTTGTCAATAACGACGAAGAGCATTATAAACAGAACTTGTCCCATTGGACACCCAATATATCCATAA
Source organism: Spathaspora girioi (assembly GCA_001657455.1). NCBI lineage: Eukaryota > Fungi > Ascomycota > Pichiomycetes > Serinales > Debaryomycetaceae > Spathaspora > Spathaspora girioi. The sequence continues at coordinate 39,804 of LQMS01002288.1, read as the reverse complement.
GTAACGACGAAGCGAAAGCCAAACTCGTATATTCCATCACATGTGTACTATTGTTGTCAATATGCAAGCTATTTGTCCCCAAGTCGGGTGAATACAATGTTACGTTGAATCCATATTTACATTATTTCCTTAAGCTTTGGAAATGTCACACCAATATCATATTACTTGGTCTTGAAATAGACCGAAGAATCGAGTTTCAGAACCACGAGAACGGAACGGAAGAGGAAACACCAGAAATAGTAAAATTAACCTTAAAAGGATCCAGTTCAATACGATATGTGTTAGCATGGATCATAAATCAAAACCCATCACTGAGTTTTGAAGTAGATTCGATTTCACCCTATGACAAAGAAGACTTACAGAATGTGAGTGTGTTTAATTTTATAGAACCGCTAGCCAAGAAAAAATCAAATGGTGGGTCGTTACTGATCGATATGAGACTTGTTATTATTGCCTTGTTGATTATATATTCCGGCACTAGTTTCACAGCTGCTCAACATCAACTTTCTGAACAACCTTCGAGAAATGAAGAAGAAGCAAGCAGAAGATTGAACCAGTCGAGAAAAATTACCGAGTTGGGAGATATATTAATTGATTTGGAGTATGATGATTTATTTGACGAAGATATCAAATACATATTCGATTACGAATACGATGGATCAGATAGAGAAGACCTGGACAACGAGGAAGAACGTAAATCACATGAAGAAAGTGAGGAAGATATTGATCTTGACCCAAGTGGAAAGATTGGTGAAGATGGAATAGAATTTGACGAATTTGGCCGTGACTGGCGAGATATGGCACGAGGCGGCAACGAGGATTACCAAGAGTCTTTTGTTAAAATATTCGATGAATTTGACCGGTTAGAAGACAAACAACAATCTGATGATATTTTTGCCAGTTGGGAAGAGCTTTTTTCAACGTTTCAATTCTTGAATACCAATAGTATTGATGGAAATGTCGAAGCCGAGAAAAGAGTTGGTCAAGTAGTGATAAATACAATCGCAAAGGCAGTACAAGATAAAATATTGAACAAAAAAGATTCTCCGATTACTCCTGAGAAGATCTATGCTTATTGGTCATCACTGGCCACCGAACAGGAATTCGAAATTACCCAAGACAACAATAAAGTTATAGTTCCCATATTCAATATCACCAAGTTTGAAATATTTTTGCATAACAACACCAAATTAGCCAGATGTGCCATGGATGAAATGTTAATGTTTAATGGATCAAGAAGAGTATTTATTTGGTTTATCACCCATAATTTGAATATCTCAAACTTATCGATAGACTATGTTTTTCAACTTTTAGCTGGGCTTCGAGGCAAAAATGAAACTCAAACGCCTTATTTATTCTCAAGAAAGGGCGACAAAGTAATTTTAAGTGAAATTGAACAACTGATGTTATTACATGAATTTTTAACCAATGCGAATGCTTATTTCTCGGCGGCCGAGGGAATTGAAATCTCAGACGGATACAAAGTGGTGCTAGCGGAATCAATAGCCAAGAAGCAAATACAAGTTATTTGTTTGATGATTCACCAATTAATCAATATTGGCTTAATTGATCTTTCGTTGAACCATGACACCGACGATGACAAGGACGACATACATGATTATAGGAATGAAATACAGATATTATTAATTAACTGGATTGGGAAAGTACCAGAAGCCAGACAATTATTTTTCAAGATTAAGAATTCAGATCATGAGACTAAGCCCAAAACTGTTCCACTAACTACAATAACTTTCGAAGAAGAAAAGAGACTATTTGAACTTTACTCAACTATGTCAATTAATGAAATTAGTAATAGTATTGAGAAAAAGAATTTGGAAATTTTAGATAATTTTACGTTAAAAATTGCATCTGGTTTAGCTTTGCTTTTGCTGGGAGTAAGTGATGTTGTACCCACTGATTTCAAACAATTCACTGAAGATTTTCGATTTTTCCTTGCTAACTTTAATACCCTTTGCAAAATTGAATATGTTGCAGAGACATTATTCGATAAATTCGAGCCGATAATTTCTACAGGGTTGAGTATCAATGTAGGTAACAACCCAAAATTGATCAATCTTTACGATACCGAGTTTAATAATGAGTTCTTGAATGGTGAAGGTAAATTCCAAACTCGCGAGGAGAACGAAACAACGAAGTCAAAAAAGAAAAACAAGAAGAAAAAGAAGTCAAGAAAGAAATAGCCGGGTTTATAGAATATAGAGTTAATGAATTTATGAATTTATTTAACGCATAGAAATGCCTCTCTAGCTTCCCCACAAGGGATTTTTCGTTGTAAGGCAATTTGTTTTGCCGCTCCGAAGCCTGCCAAAAAAGATCGTTGAAATCTCACGAAATCTGTGATGGACAACAATTTAATTGCACCAACTTAGCAAGGAATGTTACGTAACCAATTGAATGGAAAAGCATTTAAGTCATTAATAATGTCAGCCAAAAGATCCAATTCTACTATTACTCCTGTATGTGCTTTTCATCAGTATAAGAAATTGGACACATACTAACTACTTGTTTTAGGTTAGAACTAACCAAGCCCCACCACCGGCTGCTTCTTACTCTCAAGCTATAAAAGTGAATGGTACGTATATTTGAAATTATTTTCAACTAACCTATTATGACCCCAATTGACACTAACGCCAATTATTTAGGTTTCGTTTATGTCTCTGGTCAGATTCCATACACTCCAGACAACAAGCCACTACCAACAGGCGCAACTCTTGCTGAACAAGCTGAACAAGTCATCCAAAATGTCGCTAATATCTTAGAAGCATCTAACTCCTCATTGAACCATATTGTTAAGGCTAACATTTTCTTAACCGACATGGAAGCTCAATTCGGGGAATTCAACAAAGTCTATGCCAAGTACTTTAGTGAACACAAACCAGCTAGATCTTGTGTAGCTGTTAAAGAATTACCATTGGGTGTTGCTTTAGAAATGGAAGTTGTTGCTGTTGAAAGAGATGACAACAAGTTGTAAGACAAAGAGCAATGTCATCCATCGCGGCATACAATGCTATGTAGCTATTATATATATATATCCGCTAGTATTAAGTTATATTTTAAGAGCAATACGAGTAAAATTATAGTATTCAGATTTGTAGGAAAATTACCAGTCACGTTTACAATCAGGGCTATATACCTAAATTCAATTTCCACACGTGATGGAAAAACTCTATTTATATGCACACTTTTTAAAATTTTTTCTCGTTCCTTGTATGGCATATTACTAACAAAAACAAGGTGTACAACATCCGAAAAAATTTGTCTAGCGCAGGCCTTGAAAATTTCCATAGTATTAATTTTTTTTTGAAATCCCTTCTTTTGAAGTTCTAGATAGCATATACATAATCTTCAACAATGGCTCAACGTGTTACTTACAGAAGAAGAAATCCATGTATGTTTATATCAAATGAATCAGCGGAATAACGAATTACGAGACTATTGATTTGCAATGTATTTTAAGTTCCGGGAAAGACAAAAAGATTCAATTTTGACAACTACAAGAAAGTATACCAGAAAGAATATTCTATTGAAACAAAGTATCTACAACGTCTATTCAAACAAATATGTCCAAGAATATGAAAGAAATACCCAGAATATACAGTAATTAAATGCCATGTCGGATAATAAAAGATATATTCTGTATTATCCATTCAGTCAGATGCATATCCTGGAACAGAATCAAACCAATTATTTTGAAACCTAAATCATGTTAAAATCAATATGATCATTATGAGAAAAGTCCCTGTAAATTTTATACTCGAGAAATACTAACAATTATTTTTAGACAACACCAGATCTAACAAGATTAAGGTCGTTAAGACCCCAGGTGGTAAATTAGTTGCCCAACATGTTAAGAAGGCTGCTTCCAGAGTCAAATGTGGTGACTGTGGTTCCGCTTTAGCCGGTATCTCCACCTTGAGACCAAGACAATACGCTCAAGTTTCCAAGACCCACAAGACCGTCCAAAGAGCTTACGGTGGTTCCAGATGTGCCAACTGTGTTAAGGAAAGAATCGTTAAAGCTTTCTTGATTGAAGAACAAAAGATCGTTAAGAGAGTCTTAAAGGAACAAGAAGAAAAGGAAAAGAAGGCTGCCAACAAGACTGGTAAGAAATAAATAATTTAAATCGGATTTAAATGTATAATATTTTCGTCTGTGGTTCATTGGTACTCTGTATATTCTTTTTCATTTAATACACATCAAAAACGTTTGAAAATATATTTTCCGTAGATTATTTCTCATGAAGTGTTGCAAAAAGATTACTCTAGGTTAAGCAACAATGACCCAACAACTTGCATCAAACTTCGAAAAACTTCTTAAGAACTTCCTAAGTAAGCATTTACCTTCACTGATATTCGGGATGATTCTCATTCTAACACCGTAGAATCCTCGAATCAAATTTGTGAGATTCTTAAAGCACCAGTTTGAGAACTGGCAGAATTCAGTCAAGTACAATCTAAAATCGATATAGTACTTCCCTCAGCAGAGTCCATGCATAGAAATGTAGAGTCAAATGTCCAACGAGTTCAATTGCCCACAGAACTTCAAGAATCGTTGGAAGCGTGGGAAACCGAGTTGTGGAATAGGTGTGGTTCATTCACAATTTCTTCAGTAGACAGAAATAATTTAGAAACTATCTACAACGCAAAATTATTGAGTATTGTTTTGTTGCTCATATATGAATTATTGAATCCAAGTATAGATCATTTCGAAACGCTTCGTGTGTGGTTGAACTTCTTACGATCTGTGTGACCAAGGAACTAAAAAGTGTTGCAAAAAAATGTCAATTTTATGGTGAAACAGTAATTACAAAATTAAAAAAGCTTAACATCGAAATTAAGTTTGACACTGAAAAGAGTAATTCCCTTCCTGACAACAGTGTGAAATTCTTTATGTCCAGTTTAATCTTGGCTATCTTAAGTGACGAATTTAAGCAAGCTAGAATATACGACTCTAAGTTAAATGAATTAGATCTAGAAGCATCTACTAAGCCATCCTTTGTTTTCGAATGTTCCAGGACGTTCTATAATTCAGGTTTATCCCAGTTTCAAAATGATTATGTTGATGTTGCGATGTTTTTGGTTTTAATAGCTATTAAATATTTGGAGATAGATATTCCATTTAAGAGAGATTCAAAGATTTTCAAGGAATTATATTTTCATTCTTATATCCTACTTGGTAAGTGTGCTTTTATTATACAACCAGTTCCAATATAATACTTACCAAAACCAGTGAAATGCTACAAGAGTATAGGTAGCCCATATCTATTAAAAAGAGCCAAAGCTGCTCTAGAATTTATGCAAAATCAATTCGCAGAAGAAGTTGAGATTTATTACCTATACTTTGAAATAAATCCCGATGTTGACGAGGACCAAGTTGAACATACACTTATGAGAATGGTCTTGTTCATTGACTCGAATTCAAATTTGGATAGAGTTCTCTATCTTTTAAAGGAAAGGGTCAAAACGAACTTTCGTGGTGTCAACAAATGCTTAGATTATTTGTTTTCTAAACAAGGATTCACTGATGAACAATTAGATACCTTTCTCAGAACAAAGTTAATCATGAATACCGTGTTAAGTCCAGACGAAGCTCATCTGATTAGAATTAAAGAATTGAATAATTTTATTCAACTAAGAGGAAGTTAACCAAGCAACTCTCTAACCACCAGAAGCAGCGTTATAGCCTTAGTTTGGAATGAAATGCTACAATCAGGAACAATTCAATGAAAGCATAGAATGGTTTCAACTTGCCCTCTCAAGATTATTTTTCATTGAATTTACAAGTAATCAAGACCGAGGAAAGGTATCGAGAGCTATTCAAAGCAGTTACTTAGCACTTGAAAAATTTGAAGGTTCAATTCGGGTTATTAATTCGATGGAAGAAGAAGACAAACAAACTATGTTAACTCAATACAACATTTTTAGACCCTATATGAGTTTAGGAAGGGAGAAGGAAGCTCTAAAATGTATTTCAAAAATAGCTACTCAAGCTACAGGTCTATCAATAATGACAACATCTGCTTGTATTATTGAGGCCAAAAGTAAGATATCAAATGAAGGAATGTTGCAAATTATGTTAAGTTTACTCACCACCTTGATGGATGTTGATATCACTTCCAACGTATTTGCTGAAAGATAAATCATATGATATAGTCATAACAGTTGCTATAGGATGTACAGTGGTAATGCTTTGTGCTGAGATAGAAAAAGGAAACAGTGAAGACAATACTAAAGTTCTTTTTGGAAATGTTGGAAAAAACAACCAAAGTTGCAAAAAAAACCAACCAACAAAAAGGTAAAATGAAGATAATTCATATATTTACGATTGATAATCTAGAATGGTTTGCCACCAAGGCTTTCAACACAGCAAGTATATGCCATAACCAAAACAAATTACCAGAGGGGTCCAAGTTTTGCAAATTGAGTATTCAATTTATTGACTTAATACCTACTGACATCGATTTTCGAACACCATCAAATTTTGCTTTGGAAATTGAGATCTAATTGTATGGAATTACTACTTACTTGTAACTCTAAACATCTAGACACAGACGTATGGAATGGGGTTCGAATCAAGTGCATAGAACTTAGAGAACAAGTGAAAGCAGGATACAGTTATGATTTAGGTGACGATTAGATCGAATGTCATAAGCAAATACTTGTATTTCACTTTCAATCTGAATTGATGCTGGGATCTACCCAAAATCTCTTTGATATTGTTGATGCCAAGATTTTAAAACCGAAAGTTTCAATAGATTTGTTTGATGTATTTGTTGGTTTGTTGATGCTGAGACAATGCCCTCTCTAGCAAAGAATAAACTTCTAGCAACAATGATCGACATAACATTAATGTCAGGAGAAAACTCTAAATTAAAATTGGCAATTAGTTGGATGAGAATTTTGCTTTCTTCTTCAGAGAATAATTATGGTTCACAACAGGAGACATTGATGTTGCAAATTTATCGAGTTATAAAATTGAATAGCCACCAAATAAACATTCCAACGTTTGAAATTGAATGGTTGGCTACAAATGTTTGGAATTTTGGAGTAGTTCAAATAACGTACGTGTTTATGTTTTGATCCAAATGTGGAATTGTACTAACATATTCAGTGATGAACAGAAAACCACCATGGGAGCTAGATGGTGTGCTATTGGGGTTTTACTTGCAAAATTTGTACATGAAAGATTACGAGAACAGGTAAGTCTATTACTTATAGCAAATTCATATAATTATGTTGTACTGATTTATCTTTAGCTAATGAATATATGGAAACAGCTTTCACAAGATATGTTGGATGTTGCTATTTTTTTTTTACTTGTGGTATTTTACTCTTGACAGGTATTGAGTTGCTATCTGCCAGATTGAGTAATATTTTTTTCGGGATTCACTTCCCGCGTTTTTGCTAACAACCAAAACATAATCCGAAATATTCCAGCATTACTTTCTATAATAGATCATAAAGACAAGAAGTCCATAGGAGCATCAAGTAGTAGATAACACGTAATGTCACAGATCCAAGAACAAACTTTTAATTAGCAAAATAATGAATATTTATTGGTTCCAAAAGGACTGGGGGTTAACGGAAATGTACATTTTTGCATTCTTTGCAGCAAAAAAATCCTTATCAGTGAAACTGAAAATGTGTCAAATTTCCATGGCAAGAGAAGACATCAAATTCCAGTCATAATATTTAGGGGATGTTTCGCAACTTTACAGAAACTATAGAAATATCACCATTTTTATTATTGGTTTTGAGCCATCCACCAACTTACTCCATTCACAGTTAGATCCGATGGAGACAACTCGGTTATCACACTACTTAGAAAACACCTACATTCCTCCACGAAAGCCAACTATAGCAGTGGCTGTGCCTTCATATCACCCATGTCTTATTGTTCAAGATAAACAAACAACCGATGTTACTAAAATCAAACCTTGTGGCTGTGCTGATAGCTATTGTGTTAAGAATGCACCTGCTTGGATTCCAAGAGCTAGGCGCTAACTATTCTAATTTTTGCAATCAAGTTTATTTTTCCTACTGTTTCGTTAAATGATCGATGTAGAATTGTTATCATATTTGTTTTAATAAAATATTTACTTATATATTATCCGTTCAGTATATAAAAACCGGAATAACGATTTGTAATTAGAAAATTGATGGACTTGAGTCCGATTCCGAAGCACTGGCTTGTTTCTCTTCCTCCTCCTTTTGTTCTTCTTCATTTCGTTGGATTCTTCCAACGTGCTCTTCAAAGTTGAACCTTGGCTTACTAATAACCTCCAGAATAAGCCGGATTGACGTGTTCTTACCGAATGTAAATCTAGGGTGCAAAGGAACAAAAATAACACAAGCCAAGAATACCATCAATGCATCCAATGTCAATACATATGATTCATGGGTGATTAAATAACCTCCCCATCCCTCAGATAGTTCAACCGCTCTATATATGCAACGAAAGTATATACATACCAGTGAGGCGAGAATTGCCAATGGCATATAATTGAACAATGGGCGTTTCCTTGCAAATGCAAGTTGGGGGTTGTAAAACATGTCCAAGTCTTGTGTCAACAGTCGACCTTTCGAAGTATTGAATAGTAATTGAATCGTCTTCCTGATAGAAAATTTAATTGATGGATTAGCTCGAAAGTATATTCGATGAATGAATTCAATGTAGAAACCCAAGAACAAAGTCATATACACCACTTGGAATATTATCCCTCCTACCATCATCCATACCGCAGGTCGGAAATCTTTTAGGCTACGGACACATACACCACCTCCACACTGAATCAATAAGCCAATAACATCACCAAGTAGGAATACATAGGCAAAAAACAGAGGCTTGAGGATGGAATATTCTTTTCCATGTATTACAATAAACTGGGCAAGTAAGAAATATATTGCAGCCATCATGAAAGTGGGGGCAATTGTGAGACTAATTATTTGACAAAGGAAAAAATCCTCTTCGTCCGAGTCGTAATGTCCCATTACCTTGGCAAGATATCCGATGAATTCCAACGAAGAGGCACAGAACATACATAGTGAAAAGTATGGGGCCCGGGATATCCAAGTTATGGTACCAAAATATATTAGTAGGAAGAAGAATAAAATAGCAAATATAGCATTACCAGGCACCGATGGGACCATACCATATATATTTGATTCCTGTTGTAAATCTTGTAAATTCAAGGTTGCATGGAACATCTCCTCGGTAATTTGCGGGAAATCTTGGGTGGCAGTAGCAGTCGCAAGATATTTCTGATTATTAATTATGGTCATTGAAGCAGCAAACCCACGATATTGTCTAGAAAGGTACAGTAATTGTAATAAGTTGGTTTCAGTTGCTGCCTTCAGGACTATCTTGGCGAAGGTCTCATATAACGCTGCGGTATTCGTGGGGTCGATTGAGGTGATAGTGGTTGAAGTAGGTACTGTCTTGGGATACCACGATCCAACAGTTCGTAATCCAAAACTCATTCAGGATAGATTTAAAGTATATTTGGCAGTGAATTATATGTAATTTCCTTTAGTAGAATCTTCTAAGTAGACTTAGGCAAGCAACGTAGCTAATAAAAACTGGAATATGAAAAACATGACTACGGGAAAGATGGACAATGGAGCAGAGATGGAGTTTAAAAATGAACAAATCTATAAACACGGAACTGGGTATAGTTTGAGCTCAAATGTAACCAGGCACGGAATTTTGGTTTAGTGCTCTGATAGTACCCCTGGATTAAGGGCTCAAAAATATTGGCTTCAAACCACACATTTATGTCATGCAACCGGGAAAACACGAGTTTTTGCAATTGTCGTAGTTCCCTTCCGAAGAGTGTCACTAGGGAAAAATTTATGGAGTAGGATAACAAATGCAATCAAGTTATAAGCCACGCTTGGTGGAAAATATTCAGTTATAAACTTCAGGAAATGTACATCGGCGAACTGCATGCGCTAATCTTGCATTGCGCTAGAAAGGAGAATACAATTAGGACTTCAACTTTGTGGATACAAATTCAAAAAGAAATCTAAACTGCTCTACTGTCAAGGACTCTAATCGAAAATATCATATTGGTAATTGCGTTTGTTTCCAAATTGCTGAATTATTAATCTATTCATGTATCAAAATTTTCCACAAATCCTCAAATTTCCTTGGAATGCCCTTAACTAACCCATGAAAATAATCCATTCGTAGGAGCTTAACCTTCTAACTTCTGGTCTATAATGAGAATCTAGATTCTGAAAACATTCACCCCTGGAGGAAAACAAATTAAGCTTAAAGGTTCTAAAAAAGGTACACACATGAAATTTTTCATTTTATACTTCCAGGGCTCTATATTCTTTTTTTCTGCGTTTGATAGGTGAGCCCAGCTAGCATTTATTTCGGCTATTTTTTTTCCGGATGAGTAGATGTGCGGCTCACATTATGTAAATTTAGCTGTTGTAAATGCGTTATAAGTAAAAAGGAAAGAATTTTAAATATATATATACATGCGTGTAAATAACTCATTTTATTTCTTTTAGTTACCTTTTATTTCATGTTTACCTTCAGGATTATGAACCAATTCATTAGTAATTTGTTCTCGTTTCCAGAATCTTAACAACAAATCACCATAATTTTGTAAATCCTCCACGGAAATCATTAATTTGAAATCTAACAATAATAAAAACTGTAGTTCCAAATAATTCAATTCTTCTAAAGGTAATCCTCCAACTTTGGCGTATCTTAAATTCTTATAAAAGATGTCCAGAAAGAATTTGGACGATACTGTGATTCCACTAATAATTAATCTATGGATATTATATGAATCCATGACAAATAATTGTTCTGATTCGGGTACTGGTTGTTGAGGTTCGTCTTCATGGCCATTCATACTCTTTTTCCTTTGGTTTAAATTATTAGCCTTTTTCGCTATTCTATCAAAATAAACGAGTAATGATAAAAACACTTCATTAGTTACGGGACAATATTTCAATACTCGAGCCAAATATGCATGTAACGAAATTCCAGGGACATTAGTTCCATGAAATGCCAATACATTTGCAAGATATTTATTTTTCATTTCATCTTCATCGTCGTCATCTTCTTCATCGTCATTGTTGTTATCATTTTCAAAGTCCATTGCTTCTTCGTTGTGTTCATTTTCATTGGTTTTGATAGATGAAGTTTCTTGATTGATATCAATATCCCCATCATTATCAACTTGTCTTTTCTCTCTTTGTAATTTCTTGACTCGCTTTTCCTCTTTCAATCGTTGTCTTATAGCTATTGTGTTTTCGAAATGATTAGGGTGTAATTTATCATTAGCTTCAATTATCTTGGATAATAAACATGACAACATGACAATCAAATCATTAACGGGGTAGTCAACAATATTTAAATGTTCTTCATACACATTCCCACTACTATTTACTGATGTACCAGATTGATCCTGATTGGTTAAATTTTGTAAAAATTCACTATATGTCATATAATGATCAGGTTCAGGTGGTACATAAGGTTCTTCTTTCTGCTGTGGTGGTGCTAATTGGGAACTCAAAGATGATGCGGAATGGACTCTAGGTTCAGATTCTTCCTGTTGTAGTTGTTGATTACGTTGAGGAATGGCTATAGAATTCACTGGGGTTGATGTCATTGTCGAGGCTCCACTACCAGGAACCAGTCTATCAGTAACAATTGATTGAGGATAGGTGTTTGTAAATGGTTGAAGATATTGTGATGGCTGAGATTGGGCTTGTTGTTGATTATGTAATAAGGTAGAGTTTGTTCCTGAAGAGCTAGGGGTCATTATATTAATAGGTATCCGACTATTATGTTGTAATGAATTAGGTTGTATGGGTGGTTGGGGTGGAATTGCCCCTACGCCTACTCCTGTAGCGATTGGAGGTTGGTGATGGGGGAAGGTGAAGGAAGAATGATGACTTAAACTAGATGAATATGAATCAACCGACGTTGAGGGAATTGCTGCGGAATCTGTAAAGACATTGGTGGTTGGGATGGCATTAGGTATGATTCCCGCTGGAGTCTTATAACTTGACGACGACGGTTGATTAAATCGTTGAGGTATAAAGCCACCGGTATTTGAAACGGAACCAAGAGTTTGATGTTGTGGGTATGATCCATCCGCAGTATTTGGATTATGGGAGTGGTTAGAAGAATATGACGTACTGATAACATTAGGTGTATTATGTGATGAAGGGATATAAATCAGGGAATCATTAACCGGGTTCGTGTGCTGAAAGGAACTATTATTTCTATAAGATCCCCCCATTTGTTCATAGTCATTATTATTATTCGGTATTATTTTATTTCTGGAATTGAATGAATTTGTATAACTAGGAGGGTTTGAAGGGATATGATGAATTGAATTTGAATCCGATGTTATTGATCCTGATTGTGACATAGTCGATGATAATAAATTCTTGGTTAGGTTTGATACTTGAGGTTTATTATGAAAAGAATTATTATAACTTCCCGATGTATTGGACTCGTTGTTAACTGCTGTTGCTGACGGCGCTGGTGATGACGATGATGAGGCAAACTGTTGCTGTTGTTGACGGTCTAGAGTTGCCGCCGCTGACGAAGGGATATTAAACTGAGAACTCATATTAACTTGGAGATGTTATACGAAATGTGAACTTGTATGAGTCGATTCAAAACCTCGTTTTGACTCTGTTTGTATCGATCAAGTGGTTCCTATTTTTTTTCTTTGTATACTTGGGTTTGAGCCTTTCAAGTTTCGGGTGGAAGTAACGGACAAACCAAAAACCTGTTTTTTTTTGCCTTGGAATTGTGACGTTTATTTTTTCTCTCTCTATTTTACACCCCTACAATATCAATTAACAAAAATGATGACGTTTGCGTAGACAGGTCAACCCAGCAATTTAATTCCAAATCTAAAAACTATACGTATGTGTCTAACTTTCTTAGGCTATAACCCAAATTTTATGTGAGTTGATTCTGTGGCGAATTTTTTATATGCCATCATGTGCGTGTGTGTGAAACTCGGAAATTGCAGCAGCAGAAGGTAAATCGCGACAAGGGGCATTATTTTTTTAACGGATTTATGTGTCGCAAATCCAATATGAATATGACAAACAAAGAAGGTGGGACAAGGAATGGAAATGTCCATATATTAAACTTCAACCGTTTATCGCTTCATTCAGAAAACTTCGAGTGGAACCTTGTAGCTCTTTGTAAATTGACAATGCCATTTCAGCTTCTTCACCACTCCTAGGTTATCAATCTCTGGAGGCAACGATTCTGTACTGTTGAACAGGATAGCAAATAAACGCAAAAGGTTATGTTACAAGAATAAAAGGATACGAATGCTAACTCTTCACATAGGAGATTTGTTCTGTTTCTTCAATCTTTTACACCATCTGAACAACTTAAAAGAATGGATCCTTACTGCACTTTGTACAAATAAACCAATAACTGTTACTTCAATATTTTACTGCTACCACCAATGATTACCTTCATCTAAAACTGGGTGGTTTCTTGTTGTCTTAAACCATATTGAAAGTTGGTTGCAAATAATTAGCTCACACTTGCAAACAAAAAAAAACACAATTTTTCCAGTTTAAAAAAACTTGACCAAAATTCAGGTTAGTTTTTTCTGCGAAGTTAGATTCATCAAACCCCGAATTATTCACCAAAAAGTATCAAACTTGAATAACAAACCAACATGTCAACCGCATCAAAAGTCACATTCGGATTGTCCTGCGTATTTGCAGGTGGTACCTTTGTATACATCAACTATATACATAAATTAGAAAGGGAGGCGTTAAGACAAGGTCCCATTAAAGATAGGGAAAGAATGCAAGACAAATTCAATAGGAAACAATTGGCAAACAAAGCTGAACATATAGAACAATCCGAATTACGTGAGAAACTTATTCAGATTCAACCGTTATCTAGTGAAATCATTAGAGGGGAGGAAGATAAGAGCACGTAGTGATTTACTTACTTTGGAGACAATTCGTTGCAGACATACTATTAATATGAATCCCAGCATTCTTACTGGTGGAACACTCGGTGACATTATCCTTTTAGGTAAATCGTCGCAGAACAGCTTGTACATAAAGAAATATATATATAGATTTAACGAATTATGTGATATTATTTGATGTATGTGTTCTTGGAGACACTAGAAGGTAGGAGATGTCATATACACGACCTCTAATCTCTAATGTACTATGATGCACTTTTATTATTTCTTCTACGAAGCTTCCATATATTGAATTTTCAAACAATCAAAGAATCATGGATATTTAAGTCTTGCTTCAATCGACTTACCAAAACGGTTCGTACAAAAGAGAAGATATTTGATCCTATAACTGAAGTTTCTCCAAAGAGAATTTCGATCATTCCAAGACTCCAATGATTCAAGATCTAAAATTCAATTAGAAATTCCGATATTGAAGAAGAAGAGAAGTGTAAAAGGTGGAAAACCACAGTGAAAAAGTTTTTCTTATAGTAAAACGGAAAAACAAAAAATCACATCACGTGAGCAGAATTGCCCTACATTTTAAATAGCTTAACTATTAGTATTGTTATATATTAAAAAGAAACCCTTTATATAGGTAGAATTAGAACTTTTTTGGACTATTAAAACGTCATTTTTTTCTTTTGTATTATAGATTGTTGTTTGTTGGTTTTATATTTTATGATTTTTTTCTTCTTTTCAATATGTGTATATATTTACAAATGATGGGGAGGTCCTTTTTGAAAAACACCCTGCTTAGTTCAACTAATCTTCCATTTGTCCAAGTACTCCTTCTTCAAAGGACACATCTTTCTTGTTGTCGTATTCTTCATTATCATCCTCATTATGTTCTATTTTAGCAAATGCCGTTTTGACTGGTGATGCTTGTAAATTGGCAAAAGAGGACGACAAACTTGGAGATTTCAAACCATGTTCTTGTTCACGTTCGTTCTTATCATTAGTATCTTCCTTGTTGTTCATTGCTGTACTCAAGTAACCCCCATTAAGGTGTGGAGACGAAGGTTGTCTTGTATGATGGGAATTGTTAATTGAAGGAGGATATTGAGATACTGAATGTGATCTATCAAACTTCAAACTTGACTCGTTTGGTACCCCACCACGATATATTTCTTCTGTGTGATATCCATTCTTAAACTTTGGAGAAGGTTCAGGTTCATTTAAAGGAGGAGTTGGTGTGGTGTTGGAACTGTTTTCATTAGCTGTAAATGGTGGCGAAAATGGCGACGAATATTTAGGATCATCCGAAGAAGAAGGATTACGTTGATGTAAACCAAGACGAATACTATTGTTGTCTCCAGCGGGAGTTGCTCCTGGTTCATTCATACCCATTAATATGCTAGCTGCTTCTAATAGTTGAACTTGTTGATGTTTAGAAATTAATAGTTTCTTAGTAACGTTCCATTCAGGTGTATGTTCCCAAAGATGTTTGGCCAAGGATGAAATATGCTTATATCCTTTACCACATGCTTCACATCTTAATTCTTCTTTTAATCTTCCTGTTTCTCCTTCACTGATTCTCCGGACGACAAATTCACGCGACAAG
Source organism: Spathaspora girioi (assembly GCA_001657455.1). Classification (NCBI taxonomy): domain Eukaryota; kingdom Fungi; phylum Ascomycota; class Pichiomycetes; order Serinales; family Debaryomycetaceae; genus Spathaspora; species Spathaspora girioi. The sequence goes on along the minus strand of LQMS01002288.1, from coordinate 24,235 downwards.
GTCGGCACTGACGAAGATAATGGAGATATTTGAGTCTGGACTACCTGGGAAAGATTTTGGTTGCTGGTCTGAGGATAATATTGTTGTTGTTGGTGTTGTGGTTGATAGCCATTACTGTGGCTATGATGGTGGCTCTGGTACGAAGATGGCATGTGTTGTACGTGAACTTGTTGATGCTTGGTTGGAATGGTATATGGCGAAGTTGTAGTGGTTGAGTTTCTTCTGTTGTAATTATATTGAGTGCTAGCAGTCATGTTGTAATGTGTTGTTGTTTTTGGTGTTGGTGGTGTTTGAGTTATAATTAAAAAGTTTTAGTGTACCTAGCTTTGTTCAATAATAACACTCTTTCCCTTTTCAAATTGTCATAAAAATATAACTAAGGAATCTATTTGGTAATATTTCTAACGTTGACGTGAAATTGAAAATTTTATACAACTTTGTTCAAAACCACACTTGTTGGATATTATGAAAAAAAGTACTCTAGTCAGATAAGAGAACCCTTTTTTGAAGGCAATGTCGTTGAAATTAAGAAGCAGATCGATGCTGGGTAATAGGAAGCAGACACAAAAGAGTGCTATGGTTTAAAGATGTAGTAGGGTGAAATATGAACGTAGTTGTATAGAGAAATATGGAGAAACAATTTTTTTTACCTCTGCATTTTTTTATTTCGTTGTGTATGTTGTTTGCAAAAAAATTTTTTTTTTAGTTCCAAAATTTAAAATTTTGATGGGACAAAAATGCCAAAAAGTTTTTTCTTTTTTTTTTCTTTTTATGTGTCGTTTTATTTTTTGATTTTGACTTTTCCGCTTTCAGGGAGGAAGAGGAGAGATCTACATTGAGACGTGTTCTTAGTTTATGTTCTGAATATAAATCTAAATATGAATAGAAATATAGTTACAAAATGTGAACTAGAGTATATATTTTCAATTGATTCGATGTTCAAATTTAGAAACAAATTTTGAGTTTACAAAATCTGTTGGGGGTCGGTTTTGAGCATGTTTTCCCTTATCCTGCATATTGGTTACGAGCTTATGATTGACTAACAAAGAATAGCAATAATATAGACCACTGATACAATAAACTCGTATAGTTAACGTTTAACATGGTGACTTATATATCTTGAATTGTAATTATAATGTTAGGAATTTAAACACCCCTGATTTAGAATTCATCGTGGCCAAGAAAACACGAACAGGACACAAAATTGAAGAGTGAATAAAGCAAATCCCCGCCTTAATTGTGTGATGTAAGTGAGAACTAGAGAAAAAAAGTTTGTTCGTTTATTTATAGATGTGTTTCTTTTACATGTTTATTTTGACAATGAATGGCATTTGCCCCTTCAGCAGACAAATAGTCCATAGAGGTGTTTTCCTTTGGTTTCGATTAAAGTTTCAAACTCTACCCTCTATATAAATGCTAAATTAATATGAAATTCTAAGCAATCTTCAAAACCATCGCGTTAGTGGTTACTAGTTCTACCTCGCCTTGGAAAAAGAAAATTGCCGCAAAAGTAAATATCCGGGACTAACTAATATGACAAAATTAAAAATAAGACTCAAAACATAGGCGATATTGCCGTTCGTGTTAAATAGAAAATCTCAATCTTTTATTACGAAACATGAATACATAACCTATAGTTTCTACAACCAAAAAATCACAAACTTGATATGAAAACTGATTCATTGCCCAGAACTACTTACCAAATAGTTCTTGCTTTTAAAATGATTCATTATCCAGCATATCTACAGATCTATGTAGAACATGGTGAGACAACCCATTATTTTCTGGTGAATAGACCGATGTAAAAATATTATAATCTTTATCAGCAAATACTTCAGCTTGTATATCTGTTCTTCGTGTTGGATTTGGACTGGATAATCTAGTATCCATTGGCGTAGGTACTTGAGCGTCAGTGGCCTCACCAAATCCATCTTCAGTAGCATACAAGATTGTTTGTATTTTATGAGATAATTTAAAAATATCCAAATCAGCAAATTCATACAGTTGTCCATGTTCCTTGGCATCAAGAATATGTTGAACAATCATTTCAATATCTTGAAGTTTATTAAAATAAAAATTTCGTTCAACTTGTAAACTTTCAGTTGAAATTTTACTATCTTGAATCTCATTTCTTAATTGATTAATTTCTTGTAATGATTCTTCTAACTCCTGATTTAATTGATTGACTTTAGATCTTAATGCAGCACCACTTGCTGGGGCGTTTGAGCTTGTCGGAGTGACAGAACGTGTAGGTTTATCACCTGAATTGGAAGCAACCGACGATGTTGATGATACTCTTCTTTGTGCTGTTGGTGTAGGAACGTGAGGTGAAGAAATAAATGGTTTTGTTGATGTTCTTCTAGAATTATTCGCAGAGGAAGCACTACCAGTAGCAGTGCTAGTGCCACCACCACTACTAACCCTCCTTTTAGCAGTAGCATCATAATCAACATCATTATAATCCTTATTTTCTAACCAATATCGTCTAAACCATTGTAATAATTCTAAATTATCTTGTAAACGACATTTAATCAATTTTTCCACATCTATATTTTTTGTTATTTTATTTCTCGTGAATCCCAGTTGTAAGATTTTCCAATTATGACGATAATCATATTCTGAAGTACCATTAAATCTAACTTTTGCCACGGGGATACCTCCAACTATAGAATCTAATAATTGACAAAACGCGGCTCCTGTACCACATTGTTCAACTTTAGTATAGTTTAAATCCAAGGTGGTGTTTAACCATTGTAATAACTCATTCCGCGATTCTCTGACAACCATAGTATTTGATCAAAAATAGTTAAAAAGTAGGTTGTTGCTAAAGGGAATCTTCCAGATCAAACAAATGTTATGGTTGACAAAATTGTTTACATGGTCAATTTTTTTTGTTTCAGAAAACATAAACATTATCACTGCATATAACGAAAGATCCATACAGCAGTACTAGAGAGAAAACGTTGCTATATCAATACTTGCGCCATCAGCCCCACCCCAAAGTCCTAAATTTTTTTAAAAATGATGTGGCTATTACGGTTAAATTTAGGGTTAAATACAACGCAATATTTAAATGTAGTAATAAATTATTGCTATGTCTTATTTGGGGGACCAATTTTTTTGGGTTGTTTTGTAGGGAGATTGTTACAATTATCACAGGGAGATTTTTTCTTCCTCATTTTTTTGGGCCCTTTTTGATCTCAGCTGTGGTAGAAGAAGATTAAGTTTAAATTTAGCAAAGCTTTTACTTTTACTCGTACTGCATTTCAAAGTACGCTCAATTTCAGGACTTTAATAGTAATTAAGCAATTGAACTAGAAGTATACACCAGGTTGATCAAAGATTCACTACTGCAACTACCTTCCATCCCGCCTGCACAACCCCCACTCAATCTTTTAGCTATAGATACTAAGAGTAGAATGTCAGCAAATACCACTGGATTCCAGAAGTTTGACTCTGCAATCATTTCTGATTCTGAAGTTGACGAGTCAGAAATCCAAATAACTGGTGCCCCACCTTTACGAAGATCATCTTCGTTATTTTCGTTAAAGGATGAATTACCTAAACCTGATGAAAAAGAGTATATTAAATTCATTGATGATGAAAGACATTTCTCACTTATTAGAAACTTACACATGGCTGATTTCATTACATTATTGAATGGATTTTCTGGATTCTATGCGATAATTTCTTGTTTAAGATATTGTTTAACTGGTCAAAGTAATTATGTTCAACGAGCACATTTTTTTATCTTATTAGGGTTATTTTTTGATTTCTTCGATGGAAGAGTTGCCAGATTAAGAAATAAATCTTCTTTAATGGGTCAAGAATTGGATTCACTTGCTGATTTAATTTCCTTTGGTGTTGGCCCTGCAACAATCGCATTTTCAATTGGATTTCAAACTACAGTTGATGTGTTATTTTTAGCGTATTGGGTATTATGTGGATTAGCTAGATTAGCAAGATTTAATATTTCTACAAATAATATTCCCAAGGATCATACGGGGAAATCTCAATATTTTGAAGGATTAGCTATTCCTACTAATTTATTTTGGGTATTAGTTATGGCTTTTTTGGTTAAGAAAGATTGGATTCATCAAGATTTACCTTGGGGTACCGTTTTCACAAATACACCATTTGAATTCCATTGGATATGTCTTGGATTTTTTATCCATGGATGTGGTGAAATTTCAAAATCTTTAAAAATTCCAAAGCCATAAGCTTCACTGAGTGATAGCGAAATCAAGTGAGTGGGTGGAATTTCCCTACCCTTAATAGTAATCCTTCTCAGGATAAAATGTTTATAGTGATCTATCTTTAATCTAATCCCCTAAATACAATTTCTCTAATATCAGGATACTCTAATACTTACTAGTAGAATATATTTAATGCACTTTAAAATTATATATTTTTCCATCTATATACAGCCCTTTATATCAGCTCTTTTTTCTCTTCCTTTTCGCTCCATTTCGGACGTGCATTAATTGTCAATTGTACATTACGATAATCAATACCGTTATATCTACCCGTTTGCAACTGATTATATAAATCCCGGGGGAAATTTCTTGGATCTAAAATCCCTAAATTATGTATATCATAATATAATACATGTCGTACATGCGACACATCCAATGTACGACATACTTCCCAAAATGTTCGATGTATTGGACTTAGTTTAAATATAAAATTAAATCCAAACTTTAATTTTGATATTGATCTGGCTTCAGGATTTTCAGGTATTATTCCAATTCTTTTACATTCATAATGGAAAAGAGAAAGTAAATAAAGTGATTCCTTTTTGGTGCCTATTGCTGTCATTAATTGTTCAGTTAATTGTCCTGATTTTTCCTTTTTACCTATTTGTTCATTGATTTCTTGCAGTTCGATCTTTTTAAATATGCGAAGTCCAGTCAATGCACTTTTAACCACTGATTTGTTACTATTAGTGTTAACAGCGTAGAAACGGATATTTCTCAATTGTATCCCGATTGAGCCTCTTTGTCTAGTATACATAGCTAACATGTTCATATAGTATTTCAGTGTTGTAAATATCGATACTCTATTAATTCGCCTGTACAGCAAAAAAAACAATCGCACCACGGAACATCGCCTTCGACCACAATCTGAAAAAATTTTAACTTTCAAGCTCAAAAGTTGTTGCAAACATTTAATACCCAACACATAGATAATGTTGAGAAATCAATCTATACATTTGAGTAAGATACTTGTCAGTACAGCTGCTCGTGCCCCTACATTTCGAGAAGTTGCTGCTTCTTCTGTTTTTGGAAGCTCATCATTAAACAGTATTGCTTGGTATTCATCAAAATCTAACAATACTGAATCTAAGAAGAAGGATGAACAACCTACACAATCTATCTTGACTGAAGATATTTTAGCCAGGGCTGGTTTTGAAGATCCGGAAGAAGCCAAGGCTGAAGCTCAAGGTGGTATTGCTGGTGAAGAAGGAAAATCAACTGAAGAAGAAGGAACAAAAACCAGAACTAGAAAGAGAAAGAGACCACAATCTTCTAAAGATAGACAACGTGAAAGATATGCCAATTTATTCTACTTGTCATCCTTTGTTGGTGGTATTGCTGGATTAGGATATATGAGTAGAGACTGGGATTCCGAAAAGGAACAAGAAGAAATGGATGGTAAAGATATTAATAATGGATATACTCCAAATTTAATGTATGAACGTATGAGCAAAAGATTAGGTTCCTTATTTACATTTTTCTCCGAACCTGCATTTGAAAATTTATTACCTCCACCACCTCCTGATGCTTATCGTCGTCCCTTGACTTTAGTATTAACTTTAGATGATTTATTAGTTCATTCAAGTTGGGATACTCAACATGGATGGAGAACTGCCAAAAGACCAGGTTTAGATTATTTCTTGGGATATTTATCTCAATATTATGAAATTGTGGTATTTTCAACCAATTCTCAAATGTTTAGTGAAAAAACCGTTGGTAAATTAGATCCATATCATGCTTACATTTCATATGCATTATTTAGAGAAGGTTGTAGATACAAAGACGGTAAATTAATTAAAGATTTGTCCTTATTGAATCGTGATTTAGGTAAGACTGTTATTATTGATGTTGATGAAGATTCTGTTTCTATGCAACCGGAAAATGGAATTGTGGTTAATAAATGGGATGGTAAGTCTGATGATTATTTAATTTCTTTAATTCCATTCTTGGAATATTTGGCTACTCAACCTCTTAAGGATATCAGACCAATTTTGAATACATTCAATGATAAATCTAAAATCGTGGAAGAATTTGGTGAACGTGAACGTAAATTAAGACAACAATGGGATAAAGACCACAAACAACATTCCAATCAACCAAATGCAGTAAATTTTCTTGGTAAATTAATGGGAATGCCCAATGCATTAACTAAAGAACAAAAAATGCCATTGGATATTATTAGAGAACATGGACAATTACAATATGAACATTTCCAAAAATATTTAAGAGAAAATGCTCATAAATTCTTGGAAGAAGAACAAAAATTAAAAGATGAATTTGGTAAAGTCACTTTAAATAAATTAATCATTGAAGGTGCACCAAGTCCTGAAGATATTGCCAAGGTTCAAGCTGAAAGAGCTAAAGCAGAAGAGCAAAAAAAGTAGCGTAGAGAATATTTATAGTTCAATTACTTGTATATATATAAAGTAGAAAAGAAGAAAGGAGATTATAGTAGCAACGTGCATACTTAAAAGTGTCAAATTAAGCAGACAATTGTCGTTTTCTACGTAAATATCTCTTGCGGTCTACATAATAACCACTACCTTCCTGAAAAATCTTGTTACATGTTTCAATGTTATGAGTTGGATCCATACAGTGAGTGCATATACCGTTAGACCTAAGTTTATCTCTCATCGAAAAAAGTGATTTCTTCATCTTTTCAATGCTTGGATCTTTGGTAGTCTTTTGTTTTACGGGTTCGACTTTTTTGGGTTTATTATCTATCAAATATGGCATGTAATCTTCTTTCAATTCTTTAACGAGATCAATGAACGTGAATAGTTGTGTCGGTTTGCCTTCCAGTTTTTGGATAATTTCCACCATAAGCTTGCCCATAACAGAACCCTTGTGAGGGGCGATGAATTCGGCGGTGTCATAAAGCAAATGATAATATTTGGGATACTTCTTTTCCAAACGGTCATATTCTTCCAACCAAAGATTGGTATTTTTCGAAGTGTAACAATCTTCAGCCCGAATTCTTTGTTTGATTTCCGCGAATTCATCAACGGCAGACAGTATCACTTCGTGAGACCCTTCTTCCATACTCTTAAAAACTTCGCAAATTAAATCATACAACGTAGTGCAATTACCAAATCTCCAAGTAAGCTTGGGCAACAATGTTTCTAGGATAAGGGATTCAAGATACTTTTGTTCTATATCTGGCATGCTTGACTTAGTTCTAGTAATTATACAGGCGACGGGAGGATATAGCTTACCCAATCTAGCCATAGCATCAAGAAAGGCATTTTCATCCAACTTTTCGGTAATATTTTCGAAACACCTTGAAACAAGTTGCCAGTGTATATCCCATTCCTTTTGAATCGACATTCTACATTCAGTACTTAATGCAGAGTAGGGATCATTTTCAATCAGTAGTTTAATACGTTCCAACAATTGTGATACGAGGTCACTTGTCTTTTTGTCTATGTTCATGGCTTCAGTGGTGTTCATAGTTTCGTTTATGTTCCTAGGTGACGAAAATTTCTTCACAGTTTTTCCGCCTGCAAATTTGCTATGAATGTTGCTGTATATCGCACCAGGGTGTATGAGACGGTAACAATAGAAGGTTAAATGGAAATGAAGGAATCATGCCGAGTGTAAGATGAGCTGTCTCTGATATTGCATAGCTGATGTTGTGCGTTGCAGTGAAGTTGTTGCAGGAGTAAAAAATCTTTATACCCTGGTAACTAGAAAACTTGGTAGCGAAATAAATCCTCAATACTACTCCTCTCACTAATCAACCACTCACCAGGGTGCACGATCAATTATCCTCAGATAGTATACCGGAGAATCGTTATAAGAAAAGATACATATTATGTATCGGAAACAGAAACATTATGTGTAACACAAACAGTAGCTGTACTTATGTTAATTGAACATGGGCATTTATATATCAGAGAATGGTTGGTGTGTTTTTTTGGTCTTATATCCGCTCACTATAATTTAGATATATACGCCAATGTCAGTAACCTGTATAAAATCAACAGGTGATTTAAGTAACTTACAAAATATCACAAATCAATTCAATCTCATACGACATGCATAAAGAAGGAAATTTGCTCATAATTGATCTATAATGGTAGGGCAATTCCAAGAAAAAATAAAATATAATTGAAGGAAAAAGAAAAATCTTATCTGATCCGAAGTCGGAAAAACCAGTTTGACTTTACCATGAACAAAAGTCAAAAAAAACCAAGTCCAAGGGACGCCGACACGGTGTCCGAGAGATTGAATTATTTACCAATGGTACTTTCTAGATAAATTTGGACCAGAAGTAACACAGTTAGACTTAAAAAATTTTTTCTACACACGTACTACTCAATTCGAGTAGATCTAGATCCTAATAATTGAATGAAAATTTATTTGACAGACAATTTCGTAATTGTTTGTTTCCAGCCAATCACGCTCTAATATTGTAACCAATTGTTGGCAGATGAAAAATAAAATATTTTTACACAAAACCAAATTTTTATCTTTTCCATCTTTGGCTCGCTCTTTTTCTCCTTCTCTTTCGCCGTTACATCTAAAAGTGGAATTTGCTCATTTCTTAAACGACCAACGACAATTTAACTTTTTATTTAAAAGACCAGTATACCTCCGCATCCTCATACTTTCCACATTTTATAAACAAACGATTGAACAAGTTAGACCTGTCACATTCTATTCTACTACTACTAGATTTCCTGAAAAGAAAAGAAATTTTTTTCTTCTGATTACATAACAACACAACATATAATAGTAAAACATGAGGTCAAAAGGTCCAACTATCGCCCCAAGACAACAACTTCCAACACCTGTGTCTGCAAGGTCAGCTATATCACCTGCGTCGTCAGCATCTTCACCTTGTCAGATCGTCATGAGTCCTCCAAATAATGCTCCTTCCCCTACAAATAGTGCATCACCAACCGGCATGGCCTCCTCGTCAACAAATTTAGCCCCTAAGGGAATAACCCAAATCATAACTTCTAAGGAATGGGTACTCCCTCCACGTCCTAAACCTGGAAGGAAACCAAGTGTGGATACCCCTGCATCCAAGAGGAAGGCTCAAAATCGTGCTGCCCAACGAGCTTTTAGAGAAAGAAGAGCAACAAGAGTGCAAGAATTGGAAGAAAAATTAATGGAAGTTGAAAAGGAAAAAGATGTTAAGGAAATGACAATGATTAATACTATAAATAAACTTAAGATTGAAAATCGATTTTTAATGAAATCAATGGAACAGCTTAAGAAGGAAGTTAGTCAAATAAGAGGCAAACAACAATACCAACAACCACAACCACAACAAACTCTGCAATCTAGAGTCCCTGCCATAAATATCAGATCTGGTGATACAAGTAGTCATGCATCACCTACTAATATGAATGCGTCACCAGCAAGTTCTTCCGGTTACTCAGTCCAACAAATATCCCCCGCTCCTTCTGCAGATTCACCCCCATCATCAGCATCTTATATACCTCGAGTCAACAGCATTAGCTCATTGTTACCAAAATCCAACCATAATCACAGGTCGCCTCCATCGGCCAATACTGCTAATACTAGTTCTGATTTTGATTGTGGTATATGTCTTAAAGACGATTGTCTATGCGAATCAGTAGGATTGAAAGCACCAGCAGGATTGAAAGCACCAGCAAGTGTTCAGCCAAAACATGATCTTGACAAGATATTGGAAGAACAAATGTCAGGATTTCAACCAATGCCAGCCGTTTCATTGACAAGAAAGAGAAAGGCAACCACTCCAGAACTACGTGAAACTGATTTTACTCGTTTATTTTCAAAGACAAATGCCAACAAGAAAATTCCTGGATTCAAACATGCAAAGACTGCAACACAACAACAACCACAACAAGAACAACCATCAACTCACCTCCTTCAACTGTCGTCTGAATCAAAACCTTCATTTGACGAAAATTCACCTGTTGAAAATTGTGGATTCTGTTCTGATGATACACCCTGTGTATGTCGTGAAGCTGCTGAAGAAGCTGCCAGATTATCTAAATCCCTTAACCAACAATCAGAAGAAGTACAAACAGAAACCTTACCACCAATTCAATTATCAAATTCAAATAATATCATAAAATCAGCATTACCGGTAATGCATCCTGGTCCATCTGTAGAACTACGGGAAATGACAAATTTAAAATCTACAACAAATGCACAAACAATTCAAGTAGTATCATCTACTTCCACATCAAATGAAGTAGAAGCAGATTCAGGATGTACTGGGAATCCAGGAACTTGCCGTCAATGTCAAACCGACCCAATGTCTACTTTGTTCTGTACCACCATTGCTAGTCGAACCACCCAACCAACCAGATCGATGCTGGTAAATTCTCTAACTAATCCATCAACTCCAATACAACCATTACTAGCTGCTGCAAATGCTGCTGTAGCTGCCCAAGCAGAACCTGTAACGCCAAGTAATAGTAGTAAAAGCAGTAATGGCGAACAACCACAAGGAATATTTATCCCTGTTGGTGATGCATATAAAACGTTATCACGACATGAACAATTTAGTTCGGTTGATTTTGGGACTTTGGTTGGTAAGTTGACTACACGGGGAATGCAGGTTGAGGTCCAATCTGTGGTTAATGTATTAAGGGAATTAGATAAACGAGTTTATCACTAACTGGGAACGTTTTTTTGTATACTTTTCATATGTAATTTATTTTTATATATCCTTGCGACTCTGTTTAGAATTTAATAAACTTATGGATATTTGATTATGCTATACGTAAAAAAAAAAGAACATCAATCATATCAGTAACTATAAAATAAACAGTTCAAACAAATATCTTATTCATCTCCCCAAGCACCAGGCATAGAATAACTAGAAAATTGCGAAGCTCCTTCCATCATTGCTGCACTTGAAATACCCTCTTTAAGCTTAACAGCTGTCTCCTCCTTTTTACCATAACGTCTTGGAACTTCTGCCTCGACAGGAGGGGTTGTAGTTCCACCTAATGATTCAGTGGTGTAGTTAAGTTCTTGGTTAAAGTAATCTGAGCGTCTAGGAGTCTGCTCTAAACTACTCTTACTCGAGGAATGACTGTGTTTGCCAGATCGAAAAGCATCTACCAGCTCAAAGTTGTTCGAAGATTCAATTCCTGCCACGACATCAGCAACTTTTCCAACAGGGACTGCAGTTGACAAACCATCCTTAGCACCAACTTCACTAGAATTACCACCCAAAAGAGTACCACCTTGGGAGATAGCTAAATCCGGATATTTGGCAATAACTCTTCCGATTTCATCCAAGGCAATACCAGTAGTAGCATCAAAATGCACTTTTTTAGCAACAGCATATTTGTCAGGATGTGTGGATTTCAATCGAGAAATAACCTTCATAGAAAGAACGTCAGCGAAATCATCAGAAGGAATACCTCTAACAGAAACAGGAGCATCATTTTTATCACTAGAATTGGATTTATCAGTGGTGTTGGATCTCTTCTTTGAAATATCGTGCAACTTGATCCCCGTGAAACCTAAACCAACAGCTACAGCCGTAGCAGCAGCGACTTCACCTCCTTCAGCATTTCCAGAAATTTTATCTAATGGCAAGGACCTTTGTGAAGCTTGCCCACTATTGGTGCCCAGCTCAGGTTTGATGTGATTAATGTGCTCCGTAGCACGGGTGTGTAAATCAATGTCAGGAGTATAAACCTTCCTTGAATCTGCATTAACCACGACTTTTCCTACATTAAATTGTCCCTTTTCTTCCAACTCTTTGGCTACTTGCTTTGGATCAATTGTGGTAGCTTTCTTGTCATTACTGCCAATTACATCGATAACAACGTGATCTTTAGGAGACTTCGCGGCTTTATCTTCTTTGATAGGATCTTTACTCTTGCCTTCGGCTATCATAACTCCTGCAGCGGCGCCTACACCCAAACCAGTGGTTATTTGCTTAACATGTAAATTGGATGCCTTCATGCGATCAGTAGCAACCTCAGAGCCATCAAGTGATCTTGGTTCTTCCCTGGATACCAGCGGCTCGGGAAGAATAGCTTTCTCTGTAGATTCAGCCAAAAATCTTGACTCGCTTTCATCAGGGATTTCAACGTTGGCATCAACAGGAGGAGTTATATTAAATGAACTTCCAGAGACCGTTTTCTTATGTCCGAGAGACTGCCCACTTGATATTTCTTTGTCATTCAAAGAAACAGATTTAGCCAATGAATGGTTGTCTGGTTTCTCAGTACCTACTACCCAGCTTTCATCCTCTTTCTCATTAGATGAATTTCTCCTCTTCGATGCTCCACTGCGTAATGTACCAAATGTACCGAAGAATCCTCTCTTAACCCCATGTTTCTCATCAGATGCAATAGGTTCAACGAAAGAATTCTCTTTCCCATCTTTACTAAAATCTTCAATATCTTGATTCAAATCTTTATCAACAGATGTATCACTATTCTTGTCTTTAGTTAAACCCATACCTGCCTTTGTATCTGTTGTATTTCCCGTTTTGCTATCCTTATCCTTATCTAAATATGACTTTGCAGCAATTCCACCAGCAACAGCTGCAGTGGCCACAGAAGCAGCAGTAACTCCAGAGATTCCCTTATCATCTTCTTTCACAGCCAGAGTTTGTTTAGATTTTCCACTTTCTTCACGTTTGGTACCACGGAAACTGCCAAATGAACTGAAGAATCCACTTCTAGGCGATCTCTCCTTCGATAGACTTTCCTTAAGATTAGTAGAACCGGAAGGTAATTTCTCTTTATCGGACACATCTTTGTCAATGGAAATATTGCTCGATTTAGCAACTGAAGGACCAACGATATCAACATTATTACCAGTTGAATCTATAGATTTGTCATGAGAAGTTTCAAATGAAGAGACCGGAGCATCAATAGTTTGAAGAGGTGGAGTATGTATAGCAAAATTGTTAGGCTTATCCACAGAACCAGTTTTGAGTTTGGGGCTTTCTTTCTCGTAATCAACTTCTGAATTTTCCTTGGCAGCCATTCCAATACCAGCACCAGTTGTACCAGCAAAAAGAGCACCTTCAATTTCCTTTTTAGATGGAGAACCCAATTTTTGTTCCTTTTCGTTAGAAGGACTAAAGTTAGCACCTACATCTTTATCATGATCCATTTCGATAGATTTTTCAAGTGGTTCCATTTTTGCATTACTAGAACCTAGTTCATCAGCTCTTGTGTCCGGATTAGAAGATATCAATTTAGAACCTTCAATTCCACCGACAGCCACAGCAGGCCGTGTCAGTGCATCGATTCCACCAGGTGTTCTATCAGAAATATTGTTTCCTTGCGAGTTCAAATCACTGGGCTCCTTACGCTTTGATCCGCGAATTGATCCAAAAGAGCTAAAAAATCCTTTCTTTTCAGGTTTAACATCAATTGCTTTATCCTTGACGAAGTCAGACAACCCTTCCTCTTTATCAGAAACACCGGAAGATTTGTCAATTGATACAGATTTATCTACGTCATTGGTACCAGGAATCGATTTATCAACACCAGGGCCTTCAGTCATTGAATCAGGACTACATTTCACCTTTGGATCAGTCTTATCTAAAAGTTCTTTCAGAGCTATACCAGCTACACCAGCACCACCATCAATCAAAATTTCCTTGGATATGCCAGAACTACCTTTATCAAAATCTTTAACACCTTCCACAGCATCAACTTTCAGTAACGTATTAGCATTGTCTTTACCTGTACTAGTATCAGAACCTTGTTCGCGTCCTCTAGAATCAGAATCATAAATATCTGGTTCTGGCATAGTGTCAGAATCTTCCTTCGATGATGATTTCTTCAGGCGAGCAGGTGAAAACTTTCTAATGGGAGAGATCTTTCTAATCGGAGATATTTTCTCTTGCCTTTCTTCCCCTTCATTCCCATACTCAGGGGTATGATCAAACACCATCTCTAACTGCTTCAATTTGGTTTCTGCATCAACATCAGTATCTTTTCCATCAGATTGCTTTTTACCAAGGTTCACATCAGGATTCACATCACCTGTTTCTTCTACATTGATATTTGGAATCAGAGAAACATCAGCTTTTACTTTATCGCTACTATTCTTCTGGAAAATAGCAGGTATTTTACCTTTCTTAGACCCAGCCACCTTCTCATTACGATCGGACATGTGGGCGGCAGTGACACCACCAGCAATAGCAGCGGCGGCAGCAGTAGCAGCCATACCAATATCTGGCTTCATTTTCATATCTGAGTTATCCTTGGAACCAGTTTTTCCTTCAATGCCAGAGTTATTCTCCATCTTTTTACCCTGATTAATCTCTGGAAGTTTCCCCTCGGTCATTGGATTGTCAATTTTCGTCTTTGAAATATCATCACTAACAGATTTCTCAGCTACATCTATGGAAGGAATACCACCAGGAACTCTTTGTTCAAAATCGACATCAAAATCTGCTTCACCTTCTGCACCAATGTGTTTTGGGATGTTAATTGTTGTATCAATTTCAGGAGACTTTTGGGATTCAGGAAGCAACACTTGAGGTGACGTACTATCATAACCAATTTTCGAACTGTCGTGACTGATAGCGGCATCGTTGTCTAAATTCTCAACTTTAACTGAGGGAATAGTAACAATAGCATGATCTTCTGGTGATTCACTCTTTCTAAGCTTTTTTGAACTAAGTCTTTTGAATAATCCAGTTCCCAAGATACCCTTCTTAGGTTCTTCACTCGAATCAGCCTTCTTCACATGGTCAGACTTACGCTTCTCATTAGTATCCGTATCTTCACTCCGTTCTTTACTCTTCAATTTCTCACCAATGGCAGCCGAACCTCCAACAGCAAGTGCTGCTGCTGCTGCGCCTATGTTAGTCTTGCCAGTATGAATTTTACTAGGATCTTCTTCATTAGCAACACCAGAGATAGCTGCATCCTTAATATTGGATTTGGTACCAACACCACCAATTGATGGATCCTGAATACCTAAAGCAAGCTTGTCTTCCTTTCCAATATCAGGAATTAATGGAATTTCCTTTATAGCAGTTGGTTCAGTGATTTTGTTAGAATCAATCAGGTTATCAGCAGTTACTTCTTTCGTCCTAGGAATATCAATATCTTCAGAGAGTTTCTCACTTCCCCCAAAATCATCAGCAGCATTCTTTAAATCAATATTTTGGCCTTTGGAGACATCCTTTCCAATATTATTTGTCTCGATATCATCCTTCATTTCCGGAGCCGTGAATCCTAATTTGGAATCTGGCTGATCAATTTGGTCTTCATCATGAGAAATATTTTTAGCTTCCACATTCTTCGTCCTTGTCAAATACGAAATTCCTGGAATAGAAGCCAAAACACCACCCATATTTGAACTATCCTCAGACAATGAACCTGAAGGATCCTTAACTTGCTTCTCAGCTCCAAGATCTTCATTAATGCCAGATTTAAGTCCTCCTACATGCATGTTATCTTCCCTTTCATTCAATGCCATTTCATCCGGCTTAATACCTCCAATCTTATCCTTAGATTGCTTATTAATCAATGGGAATTTTCCATCCGTACCACCTTGAATGTTTTCTTCACCTTTTGAATTAATGTCACCAGGTTCAATATCATTTTCTTTGTTGATTGCTTCATCAATTTCAGGCTCAGTAAGTTTAGAATTATCTTTTTCAACATCGGGTGAAGTGGATCCATGAGATTTGGATTTGCTGAAACCATAACCAGCAGCAGCAAGCCCAAGAGCACCTAAAATTCCTTTCTTTTCAGCCGATACAGGAGGAGTGTGTGAACTACCTTTAGGATCCAATGTTTTATTGTCTTGTTGTACATGCTTGTTAGGACGTTCAAAATCATGTTTTTCGACCACGGGAGTTTTAACGGCAACTTCAGGAGACACTTCGCTGAAATGAATAACGTCATCATCAATGTCATTAAGTTTCTTAGTATCAATATCAGCTTTCTTAGGGGGAATCTCCTGCTTCTTGTCAAGTTGATGTTCAGTTTGTTCAATACCCTTAAGTTTAGCATCATCAGCTTTAACATCCAATTCTTGGTGATTAAGATCCTTGATTTTCTCTTTCCCATCTTTATTGTTGCGATGCATCTTCAATCCAAATAAACCAGCTGCTGTTGCTAAAACACCACCAGTTCCAGAACCGACAGATTTGTCATGAGCAACTCTACTAGTGCTTACTTCATCGGACCGCGATGCAACCCGTTCTTGGGCAAAATCATCTCCAATATCTTCGAGTTTAGGGGTATCAATAGATTGATTCTGCATGGTTAAAATTGAAGCATTTGCTGGATCTTCTCTTAATTGTTTTCTTCCGAATTGAGAGGATTGAATCTGATTCTCAATATTCAAGTTTTGATCATCACGAACTGGTTCACTTGCTTTAATTTCTGATCCAACATTCACAGAACTAGTATAGTTTGAAGAAGTAGCATATTCTTGAACTCCACCACTTGGTACGGGTTGCAACTGATTGGTGGTTGTAACAATTGGATTTTCTACTTCGGTTCTTGTCAAATCTAGTGTAGCATCAGTATCATTACCATTACCATTTTGGGTTTTTTCTTTAGAAGAAGCTAATAAAGCCGCACCAGCCGCACCAGCGGTTCCAATTTTTGCGACTTTTCCGGTTGTATCAAATTTGGTAGCATCTGCATTTTGACTATCTACGGCTAAATCATTATCATCCAATGCCGGTTTAAATTTAGCAGCTTTTTCACCAGTTTCAAAATTCTTTGATCCTCCAACAGTAGACAGGGAAGTACCAGTCACTAATTGGTCTTCGATATCAAGTGAAGGAGGTGGTTTCTTTCCGACAGGTTGAAGGTTGATTTTTGGAGGGGTAGCAATTATGCGGCCAGTTGAATTTTCAGCTATTGTTTCAAACTCGTTACCCTTTTTAAGTACTTGACCAGAAATTACATTTGGCTCAGTAGGATTTAACTCTTTTTTCAATTTTTCAGCATCGGAGTTGTGCGGAGATGTCTTGGCGATCTTTTTCTTTTCAAGACCTAACAAATTTTCATTATCCTCCTTTAATTCTACGGGTGGGGCTTTCAATTCTGGTTCCTGAATTGGATCAACCACAGCAATTGGTTCAACTTTCGGCTGGGTCGACTTTGCAACAGACTTCTTCTCTTTAGAGCGATTGCGCTTGAATAACCTTTTCAATTTAACTAATATATTGTTTTCAGATGGCATATTTGATATTGCACTAGTTATCAATTGTTGTAGAAATCAAACAGTATACTGAAGAAAAGTAAGAAAGAAAGAAATAAAAGAAAATTGGAAGAAAATAGTGAAAATCAGGTCACGAAGTTTGAAAAATAGGGATGAAATGATTTTGAAATCATGATGCATTAAAAGGCATCAAGAATGTTTATTACGGCGTAGCCTCCTTTAATAGCATCGCAAATCAATATCTTGATCACACTTACCTAAAAAAGAAAAAAATAATAATAGTAAAAATTTCAGTTGCTATAAAAATAAAAATTATGGGGAAATTAATAATTATACTGCATATAGAGGAGGTTTCCACCACAACTATAGTACATCTATTTGGAATAGCGACAATTGGGTCATTTACCGTCAATTACTCCATTCAATTTAATTGTTATTACTGTTGCTGTTGCTTCTAAGTTGAGTGTGTTACTTCATTGTTGGATTTGAAACCAGATTTGCTGACTTTTTAGCAATTTTGTTCTGAAATATCCAAATCCAATTTGCTTGCAACCATTAATTTTCAACTCGTATCTATTGCTCGGTAAGCCTGCAAAATTAAGTTTTGGTTTGAGACAAGCTTCAAAATATATATTGAAATGATGCTATTTTAATATATTTGCCAGATTTTTACAAAATCTATATAGTTAAAACTATAATGCAGTAGAATTAGAACTGAAAAAGTACGCGTGACCCCTATTTGTATTGGGGCATTCTATTGCTTTTGTTATAAATCAATCTTGTAACCAACCATTCTAAACTTTCTTTTAACCCTTGATTCTCCAATACGGACACTGACAATAATTTCGAATCGGTTGCTTCTAATTCGCTAACTAGTCTAATGAAAACTCCAGTCTTCAAACTAACTAAATCTACAGCCTGAGGTAAATCCTGTTTATTTGCCAACATCAATATAGGTACATTAACAGTTGTATCGACATTATTCTCGTCTATCCAACCGTCATCATGTGCTATATCAATCAAGGTGTCATAACACTCTTGAAACCGTTCGGTGTCAGTAGAATCTATAATAAATATTATGCCATGGCATTGCTTAAAATATCTAGACCACATGTTTCTTAATGTTTTCTGTCCTCCTAAATCCCAAAATTTTAGATTTATATTTTTAAATTGTGATGATAAATGAGTTTCTATACTCGATTCAAATTTTATTGTAGTGGTATTTTGACCTACGGTGGGTAAAATCCTCTTTGATTTAATGATATCACTGGTACTTCTTGTTGATTCTTCTTCCTCTTCGCCCTTTAACTTTGAACGTTTCGAAATTTTATTCGAATCATTTGAGGTAGTTGTGGGGTACAATAATTTAATGTGTTCTAAAAAAGTGGTTTTGCCTGCATTATCTAGCCCTAAAATCAAAATATTGTATTGTTCTCGTTTGGTATATTGTGTATACAACGAACTTGCAAGGTGAAACATATGATGTAATGAATTATATAGCTGGAATTTCCTAATTGGCCACTAGTTTATGTTCTATAATTAAAGTAATGGGCTATAGATAAGATTGAGTGCCTTTAACAATGCGCTCTCTTTTTGAATTGTGTTCAAATCGGTAGAAAATATTACCCGGAAATCACTGCCATTTTTTTTTATTTAAGGGCCCAGTTGGCGAGACAGCACCATCGAAAGTTTTTTTTCTTCTTGAAATCTTCTCTTCAAGAACTTAAACACTTACAGCAAATTACATATGGAATATGTAATCTGCGGTAGTAAGCCGTTATATTCAATTGGTATGTTTTCTAATGTCAAACGTTTTTTGACAATATTGTTAGAATAAATTTTTGTATGATGAACAACTGATAGGGACAACTGAGTATCTACATTGAAGATAGTTGTTTTTTAATTTTAGTAGATAATAAAAACATATCTGATCCAAAGAGAGAATTCGAACAATTACATCAAAGCTTTTTACATAGCACTTATGTTTAAATACTAACTACCATTCAATAGAAACCCTAACTAATCTATCCATGCTTCTACTTTTTATTTACTGGTTCTTTTTCTGATAATTTGTGTTACCAACATAAATATAAGAAACAACAAATAAGAGCCAGGTACCAATTACAATGACTAAACTGGCAATATATAACCAAGCATTGGTAATGTCCCAAGATCTCTTGAATTCGTCATTGGCCAAATGTCTGACAGTAACCACTCTCTTATCTTGTAAATAAGACAATCCAACTCTCTTATAGTCAAGTTCGAAAGTAAACATACCATGGTGATCAGGAACTGTAAAGTTGACCCTATAAGTCTGTGCTGTTAATGGGCCATCTTGAGAATCACTAGGACCTATTGAAATCAAATTGAGTCTTTGGTATGGGTCTAACAATTTGAATGAAAGTTGCAATTGGTCTTCATCTTTAGCAACTTGGTATGGGACCCATTTGCCATCAACCAATTCTGATACTCCAATAGTATATACAGCTTCATCACTTATTCTGTACAAGTGTGGGTTCTTAGCAGATACGTTTTTTTGGTTGTAATGTTCAACAAATTGTAATTTTAATTCTCCTTGCTTTTGGAATGCCCATTTGTAAATATTTTCAAATTGAAGTAAATCATTAGATCCTATCCAAGCAACACGTGCATTATTCAATGCTTGTAATCCAACAGCTAAATAACCTTGTTCACCAAATGTCCAAGTATTAGTTCCTTCTATTTGTTCTCCAGCCTTGCCAGTGTAACCAGTACTTGAAGATTTAATAATAGGGAAAATAAATTCATTATTGGAAATTAAGGCCCCACTACCGTTATATTCTACATCATCCAAGCTTTCAACCAATCGATTTCCAGGAACAAGATTGTTTGCCGAATTTAAACTAACTGAACCTTTTCCACTGGTGAAATGATCAATGTATTTATAATTCTTTGGAGAAGGATAGATACCCAATTCATTCAAAAATGATCTAATACCATTAGGCAATACACTAGTTTCTCCACCAATACTAATAATATTACCACCATATTTGTCAACAAATTTCATCAAGGCATGTTGAGTAATATTGGTTTTAGCAGAAAACGATTTTTTGGAAGTTGGAAATAAAACCAAATGTTGGTATCTGGCCAGTTCTTGTTCATTATCTTCAAAAATGTAAATGCTGCTTGCATCATTATTATACTCTTCCAAAGTAACCGTGAATTGATCTTGTAAATAACTGATAAATTTACTAACTTCTGGAGTCACCAAGGTACTATTGTCAAGGGAAGTTAATGATGGATCATATAAAACAAGTACATTTTGAGTGGTGGCTTTGAGAGCATCGGCAAATGCAAATAATAAGCATGTAACGAGCAAACTCAATTGTATAAACATCATTTGAATTGAAATTGTTGTTGTACAAATCAAGCTAGGAAACTAATTTTATATTTCCGAAGTTTTCGTTCTTTGAAGTTCGCATAGTTAAACTTTGACGTGTTATGAAAGGGCAAAAATTCACCACCGCGTATTATATGCAGGCGCATTGATTTGGAGCCATGTTGGACTCTCAACAACAACAAATTGATCACTAAACATAAAAAACAATACCATTACTTCCATGAGTGAACTCCACATGATGCGTTTATACCCAAGTTTCTTCAGTAGTCCCCGGACATTTATGTGTTTAAGGAGTTCAGTATAAAACAATTCATATTATGTATCGGAGAAAAAATTACCGTGAATATAGCTTGTATGCAATTGGATTTCAAACTAAAAGGTGTTTCCAGATCTGTGGTGAGTGAGTATTTATAATATATATATTCAAGTTTATTGATAAAGTAGATAGATTTCCTCGGCTCTGCTTTCTGAATATAATATTTTCACATGCCCAGTGGATCGGATTTTCTCAGCAGTAGAAATCTTTTCAATATGGCATGTTTCAACACCTTCGTCAGGATACGAAAGGGAGAATACCAATAAGTAGATTTCTTTCGAAGTTGTTGCAAAACTGTTGCTACCAAATACAAGCGATGTTATGTGATATCGAAAAAGAAAAGAAAAAAGAAAAGAAGTCTAGAAATTAGATTTCTTTAGGTACCACATCATCAGCTCATACAGAACCGTACGAATAGGAAATGACAATCAAAGTTAAAGTAGAACTTTTAGGAGGTTTAGACGTGATATCGAATTCTATAAGAGAACATAAGTGTACTGTACCTTACGAAGAAGGTGAAGCCACTATGAAGGAATTGATTGATCATATAACCAAGACAATTATAATAGATCCCAAGGATATTCCTGTATTTATTGAAGATGGCACAGTACGTCCAGGAATACTTGTGCTTATTAACGATACCGATTGGGAACTTGAAGGTATGGAAGAATATGTTCTTGAAAGTGGAGATGTTTTTACATTTACAAGTACGTTACATGGTGGTTAAAAAAAGACCTACATCAGGCTTGCATGTTAGTGTGACAAAAAATAATAATTGGAAATACAGTTTAGTTATAGATTTAGATAGGCACTAAACGACATCCCAACAATCCTCGCCCCTCCCATGAATTAGTAGGCTTTAATCGAATTGTTAGTCTCTCACTATCTCTCTTTACTACTACATTCATTTCTTGCTCGATTTTGTTACGAACCCTAGTTACTAACGCAGAAAGATTCCTATTGTTAGCTGCATGAATATCATCATCGAATACGATTATTTGATCGCGTTCTTTTAAACCTGATTTAGCTGCTGGACCATTTGCTACCACTTCCCTAACTTCAGCAAATGGTATGGTATATGTCACGGGATTGCTAGGAACACGACTTGAATCTGTGCTAGTAGTTTCAGCTACCAAATCTCGTCTTGATTCAAATTCCTGCACCATTTGTTCTTCCAACAATTGCAACACTTGTTTGTGATCGTTTCTTAATCTTATTATTCTGACCCGTATTAATCGGATGCTAACCACATCAATATCATTGCGGGGAAACCCATCCGGCGTTACCAATTTAGTACTCATCTCGGCATTATATTTCTGCTTCAATAAATCGAACAATAACCCTAATTGTGATTCAATATCTATTTTAAGTGCTGATAATTGCGAGAAGCTTAATGTGGCAAACGTACTTGGGTCGTATTCCTTGAACTGATCATTGTCCAAATTAAGCAGTTGCATTAGACCCTTGAAGGCCCCTGATGAATCTTGATCGTCAATTGTCATTTAGCAGTTATAAAGGTTCGGGTGTCACTAATCTGTCAAAGATTTAGAACCCGTGCTTTTTCAAGTTTGCAAGTTCTAAATTTAAACGTCTAAATAAAGTTCGGGTGTTTTTTTCTTATTCCCCGAAACAAAATCAAGCATTTGTTAAGAAATTCAAGTAAACATACAATTGTTTTTAATGCCAAGCTTTCTACTCCTAGGAGTAAGCTGATTCAACTGTCAACAGTTTCATGTTGTAATAATGATATTATGTGAATCAGCGTACATGTGTGTTTCACTTTTGCATAATTGACACAAATGTTTAGCAAGTGGTTAAAGTGTGTACTTATACGCAATAAATGTAACTTCCACATCTCCGCAACTATCTAAAGTTTAACTTGATCTTGAACTACTCAAATGAATATATATTAAGTTGATTAATAATTTAAGTTGTCCAGGCTTCATCAAAAGTAAATGATGTCCAATTATTCTCACGAACTCGCTGGTTATATTTGGCACATGCGTATGTCCTAGGTTTTGCCAAGATGCCGTTGAGGGTCCTTCCCCAAATGGTTGTATTCCTTGGCATGAGTTGAGGGTTTTTAAATGGCTGAAATGCCTTCTAAATTTACGGTGGTGATAGAAGAAGTGGAAAGGCATTAGGTGTCGAGAACTGACCAGTCTCACTGGAAGCATCAGTTGTCGTCACTACATCGGAATATTCCCGCAAACACTTCGCCTTGGTCTATCTTTGCCTGAATCCAAAACTCAGAATGGTATAAGATGATCATGAAGGACCGCAATTATAACTTTAATATCACGAATTTCAATATATACTTATTGGTTTTAATACTGAAATTACGAGATAATTATGTTATTTTTTAGGTCTTTACTTGCATTCTACTTCACGATCTCCCTAACTACTGCTGTTTGCTTTTTCCCTGTGTATACAATAACGGAGTACGAGACTTACTCGGTGCATACAACTGTTACTCATGTCGTAACTCTGGTTATAAGTAGCACAAAAACAGTAATTGAAACATCCACAGCTATCACTTCAACAACTGAAACACTCATAGAAACACTGACAACTTGGGCAAGTTCGACTACATTGACTACCAGTGTAGCGGTAGAAACCTCGACGCTTACAGCACATGAAACACTGACAGCCTGGGAAAGCACCACTACCATCACTACTAGTGTAGCGTTAGAAACATCAACACTCACAGCGCATGAAACACTGACAGCTTGGGAAAGCAGCACTACGGTCACTACTAGTGTATCATTAGCAACTGAAATATTGACTGAAACACTGACAATCTGGGAAAGTTTAACTACCTTGACTACTAGCGTAGCATTAGAAACTTCAACGCTTACAGCACATGAAACACTGACAGCTTGGGAGAGCACTACTACCATCACTACTAGTATATCCTTGGAAACTAAAACACTCACTGAAACACTGACAAGTTGGGAAAGTTTGACTACTTTAACTACGAGCGTAGCTTTGGAAACCTCGACACTTACAGCACATGAAACGAAGACTTCCTGGGAGAGTACCACGACAGTGACTACTAGCGTGACCTTAGAAACTAAAATACTCACAGAAACACTGACAGCCTGGGAAAGTTTAACTACCTTGACTACTAGCGTAGCATTAGAAACTTCAACGCTTACAGCA
>LQMS01002289.1:0-52130 GCA_001657455.1 Spathaspora girioi | reverse complement strand
CCGTGTCGTGTAAAGTACAAAATTGTCCAAAATCTGACCTTTGACTTTACTACGCGACAGTAAGTTTTACGCGGGTATGGAGTTAAAACCAATACAATGGAAATTTAGTTAAACTCCGGTAGGAGAAATGTTGCTCCCAATAATTTTGACACACATCAGTTCGTAATTTCATTCACAAAAGACGTGAGTTTTGCATAAAACACATCTTGAATGTAGGATTTATTCGAATTGTACGAAATAAATCAATTGATTACTATTTTCTCTAACATAATCCAAATTAAAGGATCGGTATTCTAGTTTGAATTCAAAAAGTCTGTTCGACTTATCCTAGAATATTAAAGCGTATCTTTTTATAAAGACGTATTCTTAGTTGCTGAATAGTAGATGATTTTACCCTAGTTCTCGGGCAGACGAGTTGTCTGATAACAAACTAGTAAGAAAAAAACTCCATCTTTCTATACAATTTTGGATGTCTGTCTCACGATTCAGCTGTATTGTTAGAAAAATACTTTAAACCAAGCTCTGACAAACCTCGAGGTAATCTAATGACAAGCCAGAATGTATTAATATTCAGGCGAGGACTAAAAACACTAGCACAGAATACATCTAAGCTGGCTAAACCATCGCCACGTTTGCAAGCCAAGTTAGCAGATAAATTGATTAATGAAGAGAATCATTCACCACGACCATCATCATCATCATCACCACAGAAGAAGCCTAAGCTGGCTGAACAATCGCGACTATTGCAACCCAAGTTAAAAGGTCAATTGATTAATGAAGGGCATTATTCACCACCACAAAAGAACCCTAGACTAGCGAAACCATCGCCACGTTTGCAAGCCAAGTTAAGGGGTCAATTGATTAATGAAGAGTATTCTTCACCACCACCACAGAAGACGCCTAAGTTGGCTAGACCGTCACGACTATTTGAAGCCGAGTTAGAAGGTGAATTGATTAAGGTAAAGTATGATTCAGCTTCGTGGTACACCTTAATCCATCCCAAATTGGCCGAGCAGTTAAATTTAAATCTCGGGCCTGGCTCTATTAGTCCAATTGAAATAAGGAAGGAAAATGAGAATATAGATAATACTACAGGTTCTACCTACAATATTTGTCTTGGCAGCTTTAAGTTACCTGTAGATTTAATATTGTATAATAGTGGTCCTGAAGACCAGATCATTCTAGGGCAAAAGTTTAAAGAGAATCATAGTTTCTTTGTTGGTTTTGAAGAAGAGTTGTTTGATGGTGGCTCCAAAGTTAGAACAATTAGATTTGGGTCATTCCAGGTTAATGGAGCAAGATATAAGTTTCCATTAACAGATGATGGAAGTAAACTCATTGTTGGCCCAATAGAGTGTTCTTCTGTTCGATTGGATACTAAAATTGGTTTAAATTCATACTTGAAGGATATTTTTGAACAATCCGTCTTAGATTATGAAGATAAAGATTATTTTCTTCAAAGATTTTCCAAATATACAACAGTATTCTATATCGAAGGATCTACTTTACCTGGAAGATTAAATCCTGATGTTTACCCTCCGGTTAAACTTCATTTCGAGCATCATCACCCATGGCATAAACAGATGGACCTCTCGGGGAATCAGAGAAAGCATGCCATCGAAGTGTTACAAAAAATGATAAATGATGGAATACTAGAACGGGGTAATGGAGAGTATATGAATCAATGGTTCCTAATTTGTAAAGATAATGGATCTTACGAAATTGCAGTTGACTTTCAAAAATTGGGAGAATATGTTAAATTCAAAGGTTCTCGTCCAGTAATTGAGGATCTAACTAATGAATTAGCAGGTCGAGCATTTAATAGTTATATTCATGTTAATACTGAGTGTTCTCAAATTCCTTTAGATTCTACAACAAATGATGTCACTGGCTTTATGACTCCATTAGGGCTATTGAAGTATGCAGTATTACCACGAGAACTTCCGAATAATGCCAGCGAGTGTCAGAATATTATTGCTACCATTTTAACAGATGTTGCTCTAGATGTTGTAAATTATGGTTCCAACATAGTTATTAAAGGTCCGACAAAAGAGGAATACAAAGAGAATCCAAAAGTCGCTATCAGTAGGCATTTTGATAAAGTATCTGAAGTGTTTGACTTGTTAGATAAAGCCAACTTAAAGATAGATCCCAAGGAATTGCAATTGGCCGTGCAAACACGGGAATTTTTAGGGTTTAAACTTTCACCAAATGGTAAGTCAATAAGTCACAAATATTTAGAAGCTATCAAGGAATATCCACAACCAACCACGAAAAGACAACTTGTAGCTTATTTAGAGTTGGTCAGTTTTTACAAAGCATTGATTCCGGCGTTCGCTGAAATTACTTCTCCATTATATGGGATGATTAAATCGCGCTCGGAAATAGAATGGAATAAGGAAACTCAAGGAGCGTTTGAAGGTCTTAATAAATTGCTTACCAAGGAGCCAATTGTGACCCCTTTGAATTTAAATCGAACGATAGTGTTGTGTACGGATGCTTCTGATATTAGTTGGGCGGGTGTACTACAAAATGTTGATGATAAAGGTCTTGCTCATCTAGTTTCATGTCATTCCGGAAGATTTACTGAAGCTGAAAAGAATTACTCAATTCTTGAAAGAGAATTACTAGCCATCTATAACACGCTTCAACTTATCTCCCCATATTTAATCTTCACGGATGTTACTATTAATATTTGCTGTGACAATAAGCAGCTTGTTCAGATTCTAGATAATGAATTAGCAACTTCTCCCGCGGTAGTCAGGTTATATAAATGGTTAACTTTCATTAGGACTTTTAGATATAAAATATCTCATATAGCTGGTGAAAAAAATGTTATAGCTGATGCCTTGAGCCGAGCTGATGACCCTTCTTCTGAATCAAAACATAATAAAGAACTAGTTAAATTAATTGAAGAGTTGAAGTTGGGGCTGAAAATAAATAGCAAAGGTTTTGCACTAGCCAAAATTAGACGGTAGTAAGGTATGAGATTAATAAGGCTACTGTGGTAAGTGGTTTGGTGTTGATTTTTAAAGGAAATTAAGAATTCAAAATAGATCCACTACATATTGGTCTGGTCCTTGTAAATGAGAGGAAATTTTTCATATTCGAGCAATACAATGTAAATATTTAAATAGAGACCTGTATTCACCTGGCGGCAAAAGACGAATGGGGGAGAATACTTACGTTCATATCTGTTGTAAACCCTTTTTTAAATTTTAAATAGTCAAAGTTTTTACAAAAACATACATACAGCGTTATTTTTCAAATCACAAGATATTCGTAACTACTACTACTTCTTTAAATTGGTTGATAACCATTCTAAACCTTCATATAAACCATCACCAGTAGTTGCACATGTTGCTTGAATATACCAAGGTCTTTGTCTAATTGAATGTAATCCTAATTTTTCTGTTATTTCAGCTGCATTCATGGCATTTGGTAAATCTTGTTTATTGGCAAATACTAATAATAATGCATCTCTTAATTCATCTTCATTCAACATTTGTTGTAATTCTTCTCTTGCTTCACTGATTCTATCTCTATCATTTGAATCAACAACAAATATAATCCCTTGAGTATTTTGAAAATAATATCTCCACAATGGTCTGATTTTATCTTGTCCACCAACATCCCATACTGTAAATGAAATATTCTTATATTCAACCGTTTCAACATTAAACCCAATTGTGGGGATTGTAGTTACAATCTCACCTAATTTTAACTTGTACAAAATCGTAGTCTTACCAGCAGCATCTAATCCAACCATTAAAATTCTCATCTCTTGACGACCGAAAAGTCCTGAAAATAATTTAGAAAATGATAATCCCATATTTACTTTGATATTATAATTCTATGGCAAAAAAGGGGTATTATGATATAATTAAATAAAGAAAACTGAAAGTTGTTATTGTATTTATTCCTATTGTTAATTACAAAAGCTGTCTCACTTTGTGTTATACTTTAAAAACGTTGGACTTTACGATTTGGTTCTTTCTCGTCGTTGACAAACAAGGAATGATTGTGTGCTTTTTTGTTTGAAAAAAAAAGGTGATCGTTTTTCGTCTTCGTTGTTCACCATTCTTCCTCGGTTGTATTGATGTGTGGATGTTTTGAGACGGTTCGTGATATGGAAAGGAATCAACAACACTAAATCACTTGGTTTCATTGACAACGGTAGACACAACATAATTCTAACTAAACATATAGACAATATCTTCATGTATGTCCAATATAAAGCAAGAAATTGAACTATCTTTGCTTCCCCCTGCTATCTCTCCACAATCTGTGCAAGGTTACATGTAGAATTGGTACATGCACTACTATTCTCTGTTTTTCGGGTTCCTGTTTCTACCAGCAAAATAACACCAAACAATATGGTCCTACAACCAATTAGTTTGAATCAATCTATCAGCTAGCAGTTATTATGTCTAAAGTTATCTATAATGATATAATCCCAGCCATACCAACCCATCCATATCTGACCAAAAGGACTCAATTAGTTTTCTCCCAAGGACCTTCCGATACGACAATCAACAAGTCAAATTTTGCTATTCCGATATTTCAAATAGAACAACAGCAACAACATGATAAAGCCAAAGACTATGTTTTAATTAAACATTTGGCTCAACTTTGGAACTATCCTTCTTCATATCAATTAATCACTAAGCTTATCAATAATACTCTGTTAACAATACATCAATTTTACAAGACAGACGAAGATATAAATGTTCAATTAAGTCAGTATCAATTAATTGATTTAAAAGATGCTAAATTTGAATTGTTTTATATTGCTGTTGATGATATTTATTCGGTTATTGGTAATAAACTGGTATTTTACCAGTCAGGTATAATTAAACCTCGTAAGCCGAGTGTTACCACTGCCACCACTGTTTCCCTTCCTAGTGCTGCTGCCACTGCTAGTGCGCTTGACGTATCTAAGGATGAGAGTATTGAAGAAGAAGACGAATCGGATGATTCAGATGAGGAAGAAGATGATGATGAAGAAGACGAAGTTGACGATGAAGAAATTAAGAAGCCCTCCCACCATATCCACAAGTATCAAAAGAAGGAATCTGCAGCTCTGACTTCAGTAAATGATGATATAATCACTGTGAGTCAAGCATTCCCTCAGTTTGGTATAGTTGATTCAATAATTCAGTTTAATCATGCTCAATTTAACTCCTTAAATCCCTTGACGAAATTAAACTATTACAAGACTTTACCTTCAAGTTCTTTACACAAGTTCTTGCCCAATAATAAATTAACATTCACTGAACGAGAATTGTTATTAACTTCCCATAATTATTATTCGAATGATTCAGAGGATACTAAGAAACAACAGCAACAGATTGAACGTAAATTATTTCGTAAACCCATTGGTAAGTCCAAGAAACACAATATTCATGTTGATCCAAATACAATTGATTTAAATGAATCAGTTATACCTGGACAAGGTTATATTCAAGAATTTAATATTAATCATATTTGTAAAGTACCAAACTATTATATTACTTCGAATCATCAGCCAGTTACCACAAGTACCACATCAACCCCGGACGGATTAGTTTCTTCACCTGCTGTCCAAAGTGGAGTAATTAATATGAAAAAATTAAAATTAAATTCAACTTCAAATTCTTCATTTTTATTTAATGACAATATTAAAATGTCAAAAAACATTCAACAATTAATTTTCAGTAATGATAGTGATAATTATCACCATGCAAAATATTATTACACCAAATCTTATCGAGGTCCTGGTTCAGGTAATTATAAAGATGCTGCTTTGATGAATAAAATTAATAAAATTAAGTTAACCAACGATCCTGTTAAAAAGGTCCATAAAAAGAAAATCTCAACCATAAAGTCTCGATATAATCAAAGTTTAAAAGGGTTATTACATGAAAGATTTAATAGTCAGTTAGTTGACCACTTATTTGCCAAACAACGGAAGTATACAGAAGATTATTCAAACCTTGAAATGTTACATAATAATTTACAATTTAATGTTTTATTAAACTCTTATCGACACATTTCAAACCAAACTTGGAAAAATTATTTTAAATTTAAAACTACTGATTTTGAACAATTGAAGTTACTGCAAATAGAAAAACAAGAAATTGAATCACGTAAACAAACAATTGAGCGTCATAATAAATGGATAGAACAAGAAAAGAATCGACAAGAACAAATCAAATTAATTTTAGAACAAGAAAGAAGTGAATTTGAATCCTTACAACATGATCACATTCAAAAACAAAAATCACTTGAAGAAAAGAAACGACAACGACAATTGGAAGATTCATTCAATGATCCATTTATTAGTGAATCCAATAAAGATTCACCATCGTCATCGACAGAAGAACAAGAATTTGAATCACTTTCTCAACAATTCCAACAAAAACAGCGTGAATTAAATAAGAAATTTGAATCTAAGAAACGAGAAATCATGACTCCCATACCTCCACCAATACCAACTGAAACACCACAGTTGGATATTTTAAATAGATTTTCATTACCAACAATATATCCTGAAATCGTCAATAATTTACCATTAGAGTTGAGACAAGATGATGATTTGTCAATTAAGAAACCAATTAGATATATAAGTACTTATGCTCAAGAAGGTATTAAGAATCCGGAATTGTTAACCAAAATTGAAATGATAAAATTACCAAATGCCAATTCAGTTGGTTGGGATAATTTAAGAAAATTTAAGCACAATGATTGATCATACTTTATAATTTAATCCATATATAATTCAAATAAAATAATCCGGAGTTATAGAGACCGTACAAACGTTGAACAATTGTAACCGTTAGTTTTATCTCTAACTTAAGTTATAATCAATAGAAGCAGAAAATATGCGTAAAGCTTTGGAATTGACCCAACTCTCCATTCTCTACTAAGTCTAAAGTTTCGTTCGATACAATACGAGTTCAATTTTTACTAATTTGGTACTACTTTAGATTTGCTAATGCAAAACAAAATTTTGCGTCCATAATTTTTTTGCATCCGATGTTCACCTTTATACCAATCGGTGATATTTCACCAAGTTAATTAAACTGGCTTTCACTCCCCATCATTAAAGGTGTAAAAAATTGTTCTAATAAGACTTTACTCTTGCACTTGAATTGTTTTATTTCATTGAAATTTCATTGGGTTATTGGCAAAAAGTTACAATATAATAGTACATCTTCATAATAAGTAGTAAAGGTATATTTGAAAGAACATTATTACTTCATAAACAATTCACTAAGTATCCAAAAGCTCAGGAAAGATTAATAGAACTACTAACAAAGATGAGTATAGAGTTAAACAGGTGATTGAAATTAACCAAGAATGCGCTACCACATACACATTGTTTTCCTTGAACATGTGAGAGAATCCTAAGTACTGTGAATGTAGTATTATTATCTATTAAATTCTACAGTATTGTAATATCTTCCTATACATAACGTAAGAGAGAAATAAATTGAATAATTTTTCCTGCTTGGAATTCTTTTGGCTGCCTCAAGTGTCAAATAATCTTCAATATTGGCTAACTTTACTAAAACCTGTTTTTGAGTATGTAAGAGGCACTATAAATACTCAAGTAACTAGCCAATTCCACTTATCAATGCCTGAAAACTTCTCCAGACAATTTCTATTAAAATCACCATAAATAAGACAATAATGTTCTAACAATAGTCTAATTTCTTCAATTTCATCAATGAATTCAAGCGAATTAATCCTCTTAAGTGTATTAAATTCTACCCATGGTTGTTTATCTTCTTGTGAATTCTTACTATAGCCTCCGACATTGCTCATATCTGTAAGTCGTAAATTTGTCAATTTACAATTCGCAGTTAAGAATTCCCGTCTCGATTGCAAATCAGGATATTTATCAAATGTCATCAAATTAAGACCTCTATCAAGTAAATTCTTAGTCATAGTTAAACCAAACGAGTCATTAAGTGACATCGGTTCATATATTACAAAGGATATTAAATTATTAGATATTCTTGTTAAATAATTGATTGTATTCTCATATTCATCAGGTGATAAATAGCATAATACACATTCACTTATTACAAGCGTTGGTAAATTCTGATCAAAATGAGCAAACAATGTTTTGCTATCCTTCCATGTTCGTATATCTATTCCATGTAGATGATACCTTGCTGTTTGTAAATCACAATCAAATTCAATAAACTCATCACGAGAATTAATCTCGGGTATTTTTTCCGGCCCAAGGCCAACTATTTTTTGAAGTTCAGGATCATTATAAATGGCCAATTTCTTAATCTTTACGGATTCAGGAAAATCAATTTCATGGTATATAACTTCGTCATACTTGTTCAAAATTGAAAACGCCCTAGTGTCCGATCCACTACCTAACGAAATAATTTGACATTTACTGAATTCTTCTATAAAGCCATGTACAATATTATCAATTGCTATAGTACGAAGGTATGTTCCTCTATTTATCAAAGGAAGTTTCCTGTCATTAAATAACCGTAATGCCCTTGAAGAAGATAAATTCGTATAACCATGACAATATTGCAAATTTTGATGATATGAGTCAATTAACTTGGAAATATAAATGTCGCTCGGTATAAGGTAGGATTTACTATTAATATTATGACGACAACTAAGTGCATCTAGATCAGTTGCCCTTATCAACTTGTCTTGTTTGTCTTTAGGCGATAACATTGACTAGTTGACTAAAAGAAGATCTACAACTGGACTCAGACTTTTTTGGATGAATTTCCAGAGTACGAAATACTACCTTTGTGCAGGATTAAAAATTTTTTATACTATGATACCTTTTATACTGCTTTCTCATAGTTAGAGCTGATAATGAATAAGAGATATCAAGTCAGAATTGAAGGTAGCCATATTCTCGAGCGATAGCTCCAGGAAGATAAACTCTATATTATTTCTTACGATAAAATAGACAATGCAAGCGAGAATTTGGATTGAATCTTAATATATACGAATTACCCTTCCAACTTTTCTAATGCTGTAAATCTATCAATTTTATTATACTAAGGAAACGTTCCTAGTGTCTATATTTTCTTTATTATTACCCACCAATTATCCTTTTCGTACCCTTCATCTACAACCGCACATACACCAGTCTTGAGAGCATTCTCCATCAATTCTCCCTTTTTGTATAAGTGGTAAAACCTGTATTTGGTCAGGTCTTGCTCTTTGAGTTTCTTACCTTCCTCTAGTACATTTTTCGAATGTTCTTCAAGGGGATCTCCACTTTCCAGTTTCTCAGTAAATTCAAGAGTAACTAGCTCTTGATGAATCTTTCTGGGCTTCCTTTTCTTTTCCTTCCTTGGTTGTGGCTTTTTAAATACCCAGGGGATTAATATATCTTGATCATCTCCTTCCTTATAACCTCGGCGTGACTTTTCTTGTTCCAACGCCCAACAATATATCAAACACTCACCTCCAACTTTCAATTTTGATAAAATATGCAGTATAGCCTGTATTCTTCTTTCCTCGTTAGCAAAATGATGAATCACAGCAATAGAAATAGCAAAATCAAATCGATCTTGAGGGTGAGGTAACGAAAGTCCATCAGCCACTCCTACATTATAACTATTTCCGGAATTTTCTTGTCCACACCGAATGAGACCATCAGATCTGTCTGTTCCTATAATGTATAATTTATCATTCACCCCTAAGTATTTTCCATTCCCACATCCAACGTCTAATCCAATAGAATAGTCAGGTCTGGCATTTAAAAATCTCTCAACAATTGGCCAGGGTTTATACCTAGTTTGCGAGAAATGAGTAGCAATTTCGTTGTACACATCATGGACAAAATCTTGTTCTTGAGACTTTGGGTCTAACCCTCTTTCAATAGAAACCGATGGAACTGACATCTGTGGCGGATACTGTTGTTGGTTGCACTGCGATGCCCTTTAACTTTGCTCAAACCACTTTTTTTCTGGAAAAGATTTTGAAATCTGTTACCAGTTACCACTATACAGTATCTATGATTCTGATAAGGTTGAATAAGGTAATCAATATCATTCTATTGATACTTGCAACGACTGGACCATGGATTTATGCACAATTGTATCAATGCAGTGAAATAAAACTTTTAGATCAATTGCTTTCTAATGGATCACTCCCTATTACTATCCCAATATCTGTCCAGTTTGCTGGTGATGTTAGTTTCTCGTTTCCTGATTTGATTGAAGCTGCTCAACTTCAAATTGATACTGAATTGCACCGCTTGACCAATAGCAGTTTAAAAATAGAATTGATCAATAACTTTGGCGGAAACAATCCGTCGCTATATTCGGTTGATTTGATTCTCGGCAGCAAAAACTCATTAGGAATTTCAGCTACTAGCTTAAAGGCATACATTTTTTATACGTTAGATACGGTTCATTCAAACGATTTACCATTTATAATTACTCAGACGCTTCTTCATCATTTGATCCGCCCAGAGATTGACTTGATCAATCGCCCACTAACCGAAAACATCCCTGATTCACTTGACATAAAATTGAAGTTTGCTCCAAACAATATAACCCTCCAACGCAAAGTCACTGAGTTCATGGATGATATCAAGGAAAAGCTTGTTGGAATTTCAGTTTTTAAATGGGAAATCGATAATAGCTTAATATTGGAGGACAAAGCTATCCTATCCGTCAATCTAGCTGAACAGAACTATACCAAGGCGATATCTTCCGAATCAGATTCCATTACCGAAATCCTGGCGATAATACAAAACCACTTAAATTTACCGCAATACCCCAAACACAACATTTACTTAAAAATTGAAGCAGCTTACAGGACAAAAACATTGCAAGTACTACACGAGATAATGAACAAGAGTGAATTAACCAATATAGACAAACAGAAGTTATTGATAGAGCTAGTCAATAATTTGATATCAGAACACAGTCCGTCATGGAGTGGTCATTTAGCAAAAGCATTGAACTTGCTTGGTGAACGCTAGAAGGTCACAAATGCATGAAGGATCGAATCGAGCTCGATACAACTTATCTCTGGAGCATCATTAAACAATGACCCTAATACTAACATTAATAGATGATCCTGAGCAAATATAAACAGCATCTCCGACAATAGATAAGTCTCATAGTAGGACTTCAACGACATAATAAATAGCATATTCAAAGAACTATCAATTGAGGAAAAATATGCCATACAACCAAGGAGAACCAAATCCTTTAGGAGCCGTATTTTGGGGGAACGCTGTGATATGCTTTGTACAATTCCAATATGCTTTCCACAGTTCTTAAGATCAGTTTTTGTGCACTATACTATCTAGGCAAAACTACCTAATCCACTACAACCCTCCAAATTTGTAAACCTATTGGAAACGACCAAAACTGCTTTAATATATAGATATGAAACCTCTTCTGTATAAATAAAATAGCTAAATAAATTAGGCCCAAGCTAGCAAATATACCTACTCATCTAAGGGTGTAGCAAAATTAAACCTTTAGCAAGCAGAAACCATTACAAGGACCACGACCTGGTTTAACTACTTAAGCGAGAAGTATAAGCTTGGTGTAGTTAATCGATCATTCTCTCAATCATTATAACCAGAGAAAATTCCATTAAAGCTTATCCACCAGCAACTCTCAAATCACTTGTTACCCCAGATTAACAGGCGTTTTGATCTAATACATCTCAAAAAAACCTATTGTAACATTAAAAATCAACTAACTACTACTATAATACGAAATCTAACTTCAAATTTACAAACATGCATGTAATCACATATGTACGATCTATTGGGGATCAAACTGCGAAATATAATTAACTAAGAAACAACTTGTATACAATTTCAAGAAAGTAAGGAAATATATCCACCCACGGCTACAGAAGCAGATGCTCTTCTGCTTTCAACTTATCAATCTCAACGGCACATAACTTTAACCAGTAGCCAATATGAGAGGTACACTTTAACATACATTATGGGCAGTTTTGAAATGCCTGCCTGGTTTTAATCCTTCTGCTTCTCGAAAGTTTATCTCTAAGAGACTGAAGCAGAAGCTGTTACATATCTTTGTAACTCTCTCATTTGGTTGGGAATAGAGGGAGAGTATCTTCTTGGCTATGGTTTGCCAAAGTCAATGGCTGGTTCATAGCTAGGTCCAAACATCCGTCAAGAGAAATGCCTTAACTTTATCTTATAATCGTAGTAGCCAGCTCTCTTCTCAAGAAATGCATGGAAGGTGGATATTTATTAGAAAAAACGTATTCATACCTACACCGATCATAGCATCAAATCCCTCGCAAGAGATCTAGTGAGCTACATTTAACAGTAGCCAATATAATAATAAACTAACAAAACTTTCCAACACTGTATTGGTTTACGAATTTCTAGTCATAGCAGGGAGAGTAATTGGTTAACCTGCCTTTATTTATCTGGTTTCTATGTTGGACCAGGATAGCTATGATCGGGAATTGGAAAAGATAGCTGGGCACATGATTATCCGAGGACCAAATGTAACTTTATTTTCAGCCCGGCTCCTGTGGAACCTGTAGGAGCGACAATATGTGCATTAGCGCTATGGTCTCCAGCATGGTTTATATAACTAGGTTAAATGATGGATATAATTCGATTACTGCTTGACGCCCTACCACTGAATACAAATATTCAGAGGTAATTAGAATAACAAATCATTCATTATGGTTTATGTTCTGAGAATCCACCACCTTTATACACCAAAATCAAAAAATGGCGGTTCGCCTCCACGGCTTTCCAAATAGCAAATTTATTTAACTTGGTTCATATATAAACTACATTAGCAACAACCACTAAGAATACCTCACTCGGATTGAATCACGAAGTGTACTTGATCGTAGACAGCACGTCCCTGACCTATTCGAGTGCTACCTTATAACTGCTTGAGAGTTAAACTTCAGAATTCCAGGTTCGGTAACTCTCGAGAACTCTCTTTTCACAATTCTTAGCAATTATACGATCCCACGAGTTCATTCTAGTGTTTGGCTTCGTTACAGATGTCGTACAAAAGTCGTATATAATTGGCACGTAATGCTGTGCTAATATATAACAGGAGATTTGAGTACGAAAGGTTAAAAGATCCTCACACCGTTATTTAATTTTTTTTGTGGTTTGATGGAGAGGCGTCATTTTGCAAATTGGTGAGTTATACGGGGGAGGGCACAAAGCATGCTAAAAGGAGTACATCGGGGATTACCATTTGTTAATCATAAACTCAGGATCTTAAATTCCTGTTGCGAGTTGGAGGTTAGTTTCAATAATCTTTTAATTATATATGCCTGTGTTTATATTCTCGAGATAGTGACAATATGTACAGAATAGTTTTGGCAGCACCGGAATTTTTTCGGGGCATGCGCAGTTTAGTGGATGATTTTTCTGATCGAGCCCTGAATTTTTGGTGCTAAGAACCAGTTTTTTGGATGGAACCCCCCAAAGTACCTACTAATCTGCCTGCCCGCCTTAGCAAACCTGGGCCACTCATAGCACAGGCATTATGTTCTATTTAGAGAGGATGGGTATGATTTGATTGTTAGGAAGAGGGTTTGGAAGGATTAGAAATTTAAATGACATAGAGAATGATCTAGAAATGCTTAAAAATTAGTATTAGCTTTTTTTCCGAAGTTAGTACTTGGGGAATGTATATATTGGACAATGCTATTGATTGTTTTGGATAGCGGTAAGAAATGTAATTTGAAGCAGAATATTTGTATGCATTTAGGTTGCAAAAATGTTTATTGTTATTGTTAGGGAAGAAGGAAGGGTCAAATATCATTAGGATAGTAATATAATGTATTGCCTTGCTAAGAGCAGCAACCATGAGTGATACCTAAGATACATTTAATGGGTTGATTTTATTTTTAGTTTTAATTGATTACATATCTGATCGGCAAAATAGGTCCTTCGGAATTCGGTTGTTTCTTTTGATAGGTTAACCTTTTACCTTATTGTATTCTCGCTTCTTAGTTGAATTAACAGATTCATCTTTCTCCCATATTGGAGTAGGTTTATCCCCTGTTCTCTTTTATTTATAGTAATAATGAAGCAACCAAAAGTGTATCTTCGCAATGGGAAAGGCAGCTGCTAGGTGAGCAAGGGGAAAGGACCCACAAAATCAAGAGTTCACTATCCGACGAAGATCTGACGTAATAACTTCAATATTTTCTAGTTTGGTGGCAATATGTCCAGTAGAAACGGATCCAGAATAGCGAGACTATGGAATCTCAATCCTAATAACAATATTTAGCTATTAGAAAGTTAAATTCTAAAAGTTAGGATAAAGAAACCGCAATAATTAATGACATATTTGCTACTGAATGGCAAAAGTATAAATACAACTCCTAAAATATTGCAACCAACACCCTTGTCCATAAGCATTACACTTTGGAATTGTCATTGAAGGGATTCTCCAGATATTGCATAACATTTGCGCTAGAGCATTTAAGCCTCCAACAGTGATTTATTTGGTAGATACCGGGCTATATAAGGTGGGATCGAGCTGCAGTTCTTAAAATTATGAATTTGAGCTATGATTAATAGTTTATAACATACCATAGTTAATACTTGTTCAAATGCTGCACTGTTAATCATGCAATGAGCAGTCTTTAAATATAAATGTGACTCTAGATCATTGGAACAACTCATAGGTGGATGGGCAACTTATTTATTAGATTTAAATTTGACTTTATGCATGATTTGTACATTCTTCTAAAACGTTTAATGTAATTCATTTTAACATCTAGTAGCATAATCAACCTTTTAACATATATAGAATTAAATTGAGTTGCTCTCAAATGTCTTCAAAAAAGTAAATTTAATTCATTGAAAAATTTCAAGCCAGCTGTCCCATAGTAATGTCGAATAAGACAATTCTCACCGCGACAAGAGGAATGAGTTACCTTTCTTAAAAGCAACTAAATGACATAGAATAACTTATTGGTGGAATTCAAAAAAATTAATATTTTAGTAGAAATTAAGAGAAAGGTCCTAAAATCAATATTTTATGTATAGTTTATTAAGTGAAAATAAGGTACACGATTAATCTAAAAGATCTGTAGGTTAGAAACAATTTTCTTTTAGACATTTTCAAAAAAAGAACGCCAAAAAAAAGCCGATTTTTTATAATGCCCCGATTACTTTGTGTTCAGAATTGGCCTGTTTAGGGTTGAACAAAATATTTTGCCATTTGAGAGCTTTGCTTGTTTTTACCCAAGCCCTCAGAAGATAAAGTCAAAAGATTCTCTGTTGTGTTCTCTACACGGAGAAAATTATTCGTGCTATGACACACTTTCCTTGGCATGTCCATATATGCCTAAAATATTTGTATTAACTAAGCGAGAAAAACGAATTATATCTTAGCTCTTTGCTATTCGCTAAGGCTGAGGATGTTCTAGTAAGAGTAGTAGACGTTCACTTTGCAGGTAACACTAAGCGGTGCCGAAGCTTAGACTTAATTGGACATAACTGCCCATCAAGGGTTCTGCCAAGAAAATTGTGCATTTAAGAATGTTGCTGCTCGCCTGATGTAACTGATGATAAAAATTTTGCCCAATAGAAACCATCTTTCTATTCCGGTGCGGACTCAAGTTAAACTTAAAATAGGTCATAAAATAATTCTTCTTTGATCTAAACTTTAAACTTTTGAGATTTTGGGTTATACATCTCTACTCCACTTTTAATGATAATTTGTCTAAGACATCGCGGGATCTATATTGTTACTCACATCCTTAGGACAGGTCTACAGTATTGTGCAATTGGGTACCAGAGGTGATCAATTTACAAACCAACAATCTGGCCACAACCCCGTTTTTTCCTAACAATTCATGCATAAGTAACTTTAAGCTCAATTCTCCTGTGCGATTTCTTAATTTTCATCAGACG
This sequence comes from Spathaspora girioi, assembly GCA_001657455.1. Lineage (NCBI taxonomy): Eukaryota > Fungi > Ascomycota > Pichiomycetes > Serinales > Debaryomycetaceae > Spathaspora > Spathaspora girioi. The sequence goes on along the minus strand of LQMS01002289.1, from coordinate 36,244 downwards.
ATTTTGAAAAAAAATCTTATTTTTCAACATTTTGCAACCCGCTATAAAAGTCCCTGTTAATCTCAACTAAATGCAGATGTCTCCTTGCAATTTCTCGTTTTCTTGTTAGTTTTGTTTTCAAATCTAATCTCTACTAAGTTAAGGTAACAATCTGTTATTCTTACTAACCAATTATTTCTTCTATTTTTTTTCTCTCTTCGACTCCGACAGGAAAGATTAGCAAATTAATTCACAGCCACAAGAAAGAAGTATGGCCAACAAGGTGTTCAATGTGCAGGTTTTCTTCATTGTGTTTAGAGAAACGTTAGAAGCCGTTATTGTGGTTTCTGTTCTCTTGGCATTCTTGAAGAAAGGCTTAGGTGGGGCTACACAAAGTCCTGAAATATATAAACAATTGGTGAGGCAAGTTTGGTTGGGGGCATTGATAGGTGTCCTCATTTGTTTAATTATTGGGGGTGCTTTTATTGGTGCTTTCTATGGATTAGGTAAAGATATTTGGGGAAATTCTGAAGACATCTGGGAAGGTATTTTCTGTATTATTGCTTCTGTTATTATTTCTTTCATGGGAATTCCTATGTTAAGAATTAATAAAATGAAAGAAAAATGGAGAATTAAATTGGCTCGATCATTAGTTAAAAGTCCCAAGGGAAATAAAAAGTCCAAATGGAGTTTTGGTCATTGGACTAAGAAATACGCTATGTTTATTTTACCATTTATTACTACTTTAAGAGAAGGTTTAGAAGCTGTTGTTTTCGTTGGTGGTACCAGTCTTAATGCGCCTGCATCATCATTCCCACTTCCTGTTGTAGTTGGTTTGATTGCAGGTCTTACTGTTGGGGTTATGATGTACTATTTTGGTACCAATGCTTCTATGCAAATCTTTTTGATTATTTCCACTTGCTTCTTGTATTTGATTGCAGCTGGTTTATTCTCTAGAGGTGTTTGGAATTTTGAAGTTAATACCTATAACAAAAAGTCTGGTGGTGATGCGGCTGAAAATGGTTCTGGTCCTGGTTCTTACGATATTGCAAAATCAGTCTGGCACGTTAATTGTTGTAACCCAAATATAGATCATGGTTGGGATATTTTTAACGCTTTGTTCGGGTGGCAAAATTCTGCCACTTACGGTTCCGTTATCTCATACAATGTATATTGGATTGCCGTGATTGTTGTTATTCTCTTGATGCTTTACGAAGAAAAGACCGGACACTTGCCATTTGCCCAGAATTTGACTTTGCGTCAATTGAACCCAATGTATCATATCAAGGGGAAGAAGAAGTTGGAATTAACTGCTACAGAAAAGGAAGAGTTATTCGACGAAGTCAAACGCCAAAATATTATTACTGAAGTAGTTGAAACTGAAGCCAATGTCGAGGACACCACACAATTCCTTGATTCAAAGTAATATCTTAACTTTCACAATTAGTATTACACTTATTTATAATTCACACACACGCACATAAAATAAGTGTTTTGCTAGATGATGTTTAAGATTCTGCTAAAAGTCAAGAACTTTTTAATTTTTTTGTTTTCTAAAAGTCGAGTCATTTCTAGTTATCGATGTTGGTTTAACGTATTTATTTGCGTATAACTGCCTCAATAACGAGTACCTTTTTTTTTTATATATCTTTAATTGGGGGTTGTATTTCTATTATTTGTTTATATTATTTAATTAATTAAGAGTAATTATAATTCAAATTAAAAGGGGGTGTATTTATCTAAATTTATTTGCTGTGGAGCTGTCAATTGATCTATAATGCTTGACCATTTAATAAATATGTGAAGTGATTGTTAAGGTAGAAAGAATCTATCCTGAATTACTACGAATGGTGGCCTAGTCTAATTACGGGGAGAGAATCTGTTGGTCATTAGATGTGATTAAAAACAAAAAAATATATTCAATGTTGCTATATACTACGCTATAACTGGTGTGTGACCTTCTTGATGACTCTCATATGGTGGGGGTGGAGCCTTAAAGTCATGACCTCCCTGCAATTCCTTTGAGTTCGCCGTGTGCTCGTCAGAAGGGTTGTGAACTTGATAAATTGTAGTGTTGTTGACAGTAGGTGCAGCAGCAGGTGCTTGCGCGTGAACAACTACTGGAGGTCTGTTCATGGTTCTCCAAAACATGAAGAACATTGGCCATCTTAAAGGATGCCATCCTCTTCTTACTCTCACTTGTTGAGGTCTGGGTTGACTAGTGGAGTTGTTGGAGCGGTTTCCACTTCCTTCAGAGTTATACCTTGAGTTGGAATTGTAGTTTCCATTTCGATAGCTATTGGACTGATTTGTATTTTGGTTGTTTGTCGAATTACTATAACTATTACTTGTATTGTTTTGGTTGTTGGAGTTAGAATAATTGTTTCTGCTGTTCGAGTTGTTATACCTACTGGAACTGCTTTGGTTGTAATTTCTCGTTGATTGTGAATTGCTGTTGCTATACCTGTTGGCAGAGCTGTTGGAATATCTGTTTGATGATGATGGGCTACTTTGATAGCCTCTACTGGAGGATGACAGTGAGTAACCTCCACCTCCGTATCTCATACCTCCGCCGTATCCCATACTGCTGTACCTCATAGATCTTCTGTACATATTTATTTTAATTTAAGTGTTGAATTTAAGTGTTGAATTTAAGTGATAAACTTAAGTGATGCTTATACAAATTCTAATATCAATATCGAGTAGATATAAGTGAATTTATATAGTTTTCACATACTTCACGTTTGGGGCTGTACGCATCATTTATTTCATATGACGTAAGTACAGACCCTCTATTTTTTTCCATTGTCCTCGGATATACTAAGAATATTTTTTAGGTGCAACTGAATTAATATGACCTCAGGCAGCCAAAAAAGATGACGCGGACATCGGAAATATGTTCGTGGCTTGTATTCGCAACTGTCTGAGCATGCTTTTTCATTCGTAAGTATATACCAGTGAGGCGCATTTCGTAATCAAGCTTCAAAAAAACACCCTCCTAAAAAATACGGATGTGACTCAAGTCTGGTTTCTGTAGCACCCTGTACTTATTCTCATTCCCTATTTCCATTTATCTTTTAGCTGCAGCATTGTACATTTCATACGTTGAGATACAATATCTAGCTTATATTTTCTTTGCAGGTGTCATGGATTTCATAAGCAATTCACAATTAAGCTTTTGTCCTTTTTACCTTTGCATGATATTTCAAACAGCAACCATCTTCATTGCTAGTGCACACCTTTAAATGATTGTGCAGTTGGGATGCATTCGTATACGTGGGTCTCTCCTGAAAGAAAGCATTCTTTGGCTCTTCAGAATCACCAATTCAACGAGTTCCGACTAATTCCGCTCTCGTGAGTCAAGTAGTGGAGACGCTCTAACTGTGATTGAAAATAGAGCCAGTCAGGTGCCTTATACTACTAATTTACAAAAATAGGTAGAATGAAAATTGAATTCTGTTTCGATTCTATATTGGGGAGAATTCCAACGAAGATTTTCTCTATTACTGATCATCTAAAAACTTTGGCTTTAAACAAAGAAGACTATAAAATGTATGCTACTCTCCAAGCACGGATGGCCTCTTCACATCCTATCCCATATATAATTGGAAAATAAGGTAGTGAAATGCAGAGGCTTTTGTCAATCTATTGTTGCAATAGCCAATAGCAAAATGAAATACATTCGTCTGATGGAAATTATATTAGGCTCTGTAATTCTCTGCTTAGGAATAAGTTTCGATTAATGTATCTCTCAAATTTCCTCCAATAGCATCTGGCTGGGCGTCCTGCAATCTGAAAATAGATTCAATAACGGATAATTCTGGGGCGGTGGTATCCAAACCTGAAACTGCTAACCAATCATTGACCACCATACCTGCACCAACGACAGAAGACCCTCTATTCACAGTACCAGCTACTAAAGGAACTTGCAATAAAGATGACAATTCTTCTTGATCTTGGATAGAAGTTTGAGGATGCACCAATCCACCTTGGTTGGATAATGCACAGTATGATCCTACGAGAACGTTTCCTGCTATGGTTTGACGGAATACTTCAACTCCTAATACATCAGCAATTAATTCTTCGGTTTCTCTTTCAATATCTGGATGAACCAAAGCAACGTAGTCGTTACAACAGATAACGTTACCCAATGCAGACAATCTTTCTTCTACCCTTTGGATCTTTACCGTGTCTGGTAAAGAGTTTCTTAAATGCATTAATTCTTGATCGGTTGTTTGTGTGGGCACTAACAAACCACGTCTGTTACCTGAAGTCATTCTACCAATAATCCTTGTTCCAGCAATAGTTGTATGCACTATGGGGATGACATCACCTAATTCGGCCTCAAATGCAGAGTAGAAATTTTCAGAACCACCAACTGCAACCAAACAGTAGGAGTTAGTCAAGTTGGAGAAGACACCAACTTCATTGGAATTTTCAAACTGAGTTCTAGTAGCCATCGTTAATAACGTTTATTGTTGTACTGGTGAATGAATTTGAAAATTTTTCTAGGACATCTCTCAAAATAGATGGCAAAATAAAAAAGCAAAAATGGTCACGTGTTTGTCTGGATATTTACACCTCCACCTCCGCAGAATACCAGGTGGGGCAGATGGTGGGTCATTCGATCTATGGGTCATTCGATATATTACTTACAATAACTTGAATAATACAATCACATAGTATATTAAAGATAATGCTGTTATTTCTTGCCATAGTATTAGCTTAGTGTGACTACTGAAGATCAAGCATTTGATGAGGTGAAATGGAACCTTTACAATGTATATGATTTGGATCCTTGGCGATCCAGCATCGATGCTCTGGGATCTCTAGCAATAGCAACTTGAACGGTTTAAGCAACTTGACCTTATATGGAGTAAATTTTTTCCCATTAAACTTAAAAACGGTCTTCAACATACTAGGTATCGTGATGTAAGCAGGACGATATTGCATTTGACAAATTTCTCCATTATTCAAGCTGCAGCTAAATAGTAAGGTGGTTTCTACTTGTGTTCCTACCTTGAATCCTGTCGAAGTCTCAATTCCTACTTGAAAACCTATCGGATTGCTTCGAAGTTGGATCTCATGGTTAAACTCTGTGGTAGCTTCAAAGGCTACTTTAACAGACCTCGATATCACCCCTCCACTCCCCGATCTAGAGTCTAAGCAAGATGAAATAGGCAACCAATCTAAATATTGTTTCTTTGGAACATGATCTAGATCTGCTTGTTTTATTCCTGTCCACATTTTGGTGTGTGGGTCATAATATAAAGAACCTCTGGTATCCTTCAAGTGAAAAGTGTTATTCTTGTTGTTAAGTATCTCTGCATGCTTGGTCTCCAACTCGGTCAAAGACTTCACAGAGTAAACTAAAGTGTTCCCTAGTGTTTTAGGAAGCTTGGGCTTGGCACCTATATCAACGAGGACAGGAAGTACGATGCGTGGGTTTGAATTTATTGGAATATCTGCAAGTCCATAAGAGCGAATAAATAGCTCAAAAAACAACAAGAATACATATAAAAGCATACGTTTGTCTATCTTACATCTTCATATAAACGGTCCAAGTTCGAGCTAAGTCGATTCTAACCAGCTAATCAACGCATAACAAACAATTGTTTTCAATAAAATAATGACAACCTGTTGCAATAATTGCATCCCGGCCAGAGCTTTTCTTTAAGTGGAATAAGTATAACTACAGCGTATCTAATGTTCCTTGGTTTATGCGGTCAATAAGTTCTTTGTGATGAGGAAAACTATCCTTGTAACTTGAAGTATGTGTGATTTTGCACATCCTATTCTGAATCAAGTCAGTACAAAGGCTCTAATATACAATTTATAAGTGGAAACGGAGGTTCAAGACAGCTTTTAGAACGATGAATGGGCAATTAAAGAAAATTTTCACACGACGATGATGTTAGCATGACTGTCAATACCTTTGATTGCGCTTTTAAAAATCAAAACGATTCCCCCTAGTATTTACTAGATAGCTTAAGATAATTTCATATAGTTAATGGACGTCTATTTTAAGAAACCAAACTGCTCAACGAAGAATCAACAGTCATGGCGAGTGCATCGACCTATTCTGTTCGTTCCCAAATCTGTGGAACAAAATATTCCTTCTAGAATTTTCTCGCACAATCTAGATTGTTCGTGTTGCCATTTTCATGACAGCTCAAATAACCTGCACAGAGACAGTATAAATTAGTTATGATCTTGGTATATTTTGGAATTCTCTAATTTTTAATCAATTATACTCTTCTTCAAGAATTAGTTAAAGATGGACGAAACTCAATATACAGATAATGCATTGCAAATAATTACCAATGCAACACAGTTAGCAAAAGAAAATGCACATTCGCAGTTGGTGCCCTTGCATTTCCTTGCTGCAATGGTTCCAACAGATGATACTGAACATTCAACCCCTTATTTGAAAACTTTGATTCAAAAGGGAAGGTTTGAATGGCCCACTTTTGAAAGGGTAGTCAATAAACATTTGGTGAGGCTCCCTTCACAGTCACCTCCTCCTGAAGACTTGAGACCAAGCTATGCTACAGGACAAGTATTGACAAATGCAAATAAGATCAAACAACAACAGAAAGACAACTACATTGCACAAGACCATATCTTGCTCGCATTATTGGAGGATCTGTCAATCAAGGATATTTTCAAAGAAGCTGCCATAAATGTTGATGTGATTAAGACCCACGCAATTGAATTAAGAGGAACTCAACGAATTGATTCAAGACAAGCCGATTCTTCCTCCTCGTACGAATTTTTGAGTAAATATTGTGAAGATCTTACAGAAAAGGCTAGAGAGGGGAAAATAGACCCAGTAATCGGTAGAGAAGAAGAGATCAGAAGAGTCATCAGAGTTTTAGCAAGAAGAACAAAGTGTAACTCGGTATTGATTGGTGATGCTGGTGTTGGTAAAACTTCTATCGTTGAAGGAGTTGCTCAAAGAATCATTGATGGTGATGTTCCAACTGTATTGGCAAATTCTAAGTTATTCGCACTTGATTTGGGTGCATTAACTGCTGGTGCAAAATATAAGGGTGAGTTTGAGGAAAGAATCAAAGGAGTATTGAACGACATCGAAAAGGCAAAAGAATTTATCATTTTATTTATTGATGAAATTCACATGCTTATGGGTGATGGTAAATCCGACGCTGCAAATTTACTAAAACCAATGTTGGCCAGAGGTGCTTTGCATTGTATTGGTGCCACCACCTTCACTGAATATCGTAAATATATCGCCAAGGATGGTGCATTCGAAAGAAGATTCCAAAAGATAGACGTTCCAGCTCCATCGGTCAATGAGACTGTTGCTATTTTGAGAGGGTTGCAGCCAAAGTATGAAATACATCACGGAGTTCGTATTTTGGACAGTGCCTTGGTTACTGCAGCCCAATTGGCTTCTAGATATTTGACATACAGAGCTCTACCTGATTCTGCTGTTGATCTTGTTGATGAAACGGCAGCAGCAGTTGCTGTTGCAAGAGATTCAAAGCCAGAGGAATTAGACAACGTTGAAAGGCAGTTGCATTTAGTTGAAGTCGAAATAAATGCTTTAGAAAGAGATAAGGATGCTGATGCTGCTTCTAAGGACCGTTTGGTGCTTGCAAAAAAGAAGCAAGCCGACTTGGAAGAAAAGTTAGGTCCTCTTAGAGAAAGATACAATGAAGAACGGGCAGGACACGAGCTTTTGATTGCTGCCAAAAGAAAGTTGGACGAATTGGAAGTAAAGGCCCAAGATGCTGAAAGAAGACATGATACTGCAACAGCTGCAGATTTGAGGTATTTTGCAATTCCTGATGTAGAGAAGCAGATTGAAGAATTGGAACAAAGAGTTGCCGAAGAGGAATCAAGTAGCGACTCCATGTTACGGAATGCTGTCGGTCCGGAGCAAATCTGTGAAACAGCAGCCAGGCTAACTGGAATTCCAGTCACCAAATTGACACAAGCAGAAAATACTAGGTTAATCAATATGGAAAAAGTGTTATCGTCTCAAGTTGTTGGTCAATCTGAAGCAGTAAAGGCTGTTTCCAATGCGATTAGATTAAACAGATCTGGTTTATCCAATCCCAATCAACCATCTTCCTTTTTCTTTATGGGTCTCTCTGGATCAGGTAAAACAGAATTGGCTAAGAAGCTAGCAGGGTTTTTATTCGCTGATGAAAAGGCTATTATTAGAATCGATTGTTCCGAATTAGGTGATAAGTGGTCTGCCTCAAAGTTGTTGGGTGCTGCTCCTGGTTATGTTGGTTACGAGGAAGGAGGTATCCTCACAGAACAATTGCTAAGAAGGCCATATTCGGTGGTTTTGTTTGATGAGGTTGAGAAGGCTGCTCCAGAGGTGTTGACGATATTGTTGCAGGTTTTAGATGATGGTAGAGTTACATCTTCTCAAGGTAAGGTTGTCAATTGTGCTAACGCTATCTTTGTTATGACATCGAACTTGGGAGCACAATTCATTAATGCATCTAAAGGAAACAAAATTGATTCAGAAACTAAGGAGTTGGTAATGGCTGCTCTCCGCGCTCACTTCAGACCCGAGTTCTTGAATCGTATTTCGAGCACTGTGGTATTTAATAGGTTGTCCAGAAAGGCAATTGCAAAAATTGTTAAAATCAGATTAAGAGAAATTGAAGAAAGGTTTGCAGCTAACTCCAAGTGTATTACATTGAATCTTGATGATGCAGCGTTGGAATACTTGTGTAAGAACGGTTGGTCTCCTAATTTAGGAGCTAGACCATTGAATCGTCTTATTCAACTGGAAATTTTGAATAAACTTGCCGTTCTATTATTGAAAGGTCAAATAAGAGACAAAGAAACAGCACATGTCATTTTGGGCGAAAACTGCTTAGAAGTTTTGCCCAACCACGAGCCAGAAGATGAAATAATGGGAGATGTGGATGTTGATAATTGGGAGGATACGGATGATGCTGATGATGATTATGATGATACTTCTCGCTACACATCTCCTGGGCTCGATTAATGGTCCGTATATAGTATTTGTAATTTAATAAAAAGGAATTGTTTGAATTGATATTTGTAGAGAATTGGTTGGTTAGTAATCACAGACTGACTTAAATAACTTCGTTCATGCTGATAACCGCTTAAATCCAAATAACACCATTTGGTTTGTCCCTTTTCTCAAAATCGATGTTCGATGTACGCCAAACACAAATATTCCTATTATCGTGTTTACATAGATCCCTTGACTTTTGTACTTCTCGGGCCTTGTTCCTCGCGCAAAATTTTTTATTCCACCTTTTTTGTATCTGTTTCCAATGAAATGGAGTTGATAAACCAGTATTCATCAAGCGAGGAGTCTGAGGAAGAAACTCCAAATTATAACATCCCGGGCCTGTATCAAAAGTTTAATAATTCGACATTTCCTATAGAAATTTTTCTGGAAAAGCACCACACAGTCATGAGCAACGTTTGGGGCACAATTCTTCTTTCACATTGGAATATTCCCCCTTTAGCAAGAAATAAATTGAAGCAAGCATGCAATCGTGCTTTAGAACAACTTCCTTTAATAGAGCAAAATTACGAACTAGAACGATTGTATGAAAATACGTTCAGGGGTTATGGTCAAGTGCCAGTCCATATTTCACTCAGCCCAGTGATGTTTATCGATAATAGAAATGCAGACTTGGCGAAACAAATATTGTTTGAAGAAACCAAAAGATTAAATATCCATTCTAGTCTTGCTTTCCAACAACCAGCAGATATTAAGAATCCCATGCTGTCAGTATTGTCGAAGAGAAAAGTAGTTAGATTGCAATTCGATAAGAATTTGATCTTAATGCCAGGCAATCGAGGCTTTGGAAACCATATCTACTTAGGTGCCAAGATAGTTCAGACTCCTTATACTGAAGAATTTTTTAATGCGATTGATAATGGCATATTAAAGCGTCTTCTCGATGAGTGTGAAGCTCATGCTGATACTAGCTCGCGGGGCCTTATGAGAGATGGAGTGGAACATATTTCGCTTTTGAGGGGGTCGGCCTCCAAGAAGGCGTTTTCAGAGACGTCGTTTAGGCAGTTAAAGGATCAGTTGGAGCAAATTGATGTCAGTGATCTAATTGGAGACATTAATGTTGACCTAGACTCAATCGAGCTTGATACGGGAGCACAGAAAGAAAAGGTCAGTCAAAGGTTCTTCATATAACCAATAGTTTAAAATATACATAGATACACGATTTCAGTGTGGATACACCTTTCAAGGTTTGCAATTTAACTGCTTTATGTAGATCTGCTGGATATTTAATTGAAGATGAATGTAGTTATGATGTGTTGGCAATATTATATCTCTTCAAAATTTTAATACTATGTTGATGTGAGAGCTATCTTCTACCATCCCAAGAAATATATGAGGAGGATTTTTTTTCTAGGAAGCAGCAAGATAACCTATAAAATCAGTATCAAATGAAAGACTATTCGTAGTGTTGGTCTGAAGACCAGGTTTCCTTATGAGTATTTGTAAAGTCAGGAATCAATTCTGAAATATGAAACTGGACTAGCTGGCCCCCGGCTTGTCTAAACCTCCAAGCCCTATGTAACATTTAGTTTAATCCTACTCAAATTACCAAGTGTTTCTAAACATTAGAATCTCTCCCAAGAGACCTAGATGAGGTCAAGGTTATCAGTAAAAAAGTGTTGTAATGTCTGGACACATTGGGTACCGATTGCTTTTTATATGATCTTGAAAAGATGGTATTACAACTGTTGGACAATCTGTAGAATGTTTTTATTGGTCTACTTGTTACTTTTATATTCTTTTGGATTGAATAGATAAAAATATTGGACAAAATTCGCAACCATTTTGGAATTAATTTCAGAACAATGAAAATATAGATGGATGGAATTCCAATTTGCTTCTGTGAATTAAATAGTTATTTTTCAAAGATTAAGATATTGGTTACATATAACAAAAGTACAAATCAAGTAGTTTTGAACCCTCATTGTGCTCAAACCCATTCGATTGTGGCACGAGAGGAGCTTGAACGTGTTAGATGCAATTGCTATATGATTGGCATGAGAATAACCAAGATAATAGTTTCCCTTCTTTATATAGTTTATAGGTTAATATTCAACAAGATTCTTTCGAGATTGATCTAGTTATAGCTAAGAGGAGACTTCCTGAACTGCGATAAAGAGCCTTAGTAGTATATAAAAGGTGACAACCCCGTGGTTCGAGTATTAAAATGGTTCCATAACAAGTTAGCGTGCGCAAACCAATTTAGGGAAAAATGACGCAAAGTATTTGACTCGACGAAATCTTCTATTCGTCGCCATACACGGAAGACTACAAACACAACAATGTCATATAAGAAGTATCAGAAAGAAGTAGAAAAACAATTGATCGACATAGTTAATAGTCGAGGTAATGACAATAAATGTGGAGAATGTGGAACTTCTTTCCCTACATGGGCTTCGTATAACCTTGGGATTTTTTTATGTGGGCGTTGTGCTTCTATGCATAAAAGAGTTTTAGGACCTCCGCACTACGATATTTCTAGAGTAAAGTCATTAACTTTGGATACTTGGACTGATCAACAAATTGGCAATTTGCGAAAAGTGGGGAACAAAAGAGCAAAGAGGAAATGGAATTCAAAAAATGTACCATTCCCTTACGATGGCGATGATGATATAGCTGCGGTTGAGCAGTATATACGAGATAAATATATAAATGGGAAGTTCCGTGATGATAATATCGAGGCATCAGATTTTGAAGATCGCGAAAGTAGATACAGTGAAGATCAAGTTCTGAGAAGACTGCGCTCAAACAGTGCAGTGAGCCGTGGCCCCATCCCCAGACTTAGCCATAGGAAATTGACTACTTTTGAAAATACCCAGTATGCTATTCAAGTTTCAAAGATTATGAGTTATGGATATACCGCACGTGAAACGGTGTTGGAAAGTTTGTTATTATCTAATGGGAATATTGAACAGGCCCTCGATATTTTAGAGCAAGATTCCAAAATAAATCCAAACAAAGCTGAGATTCCTCCTGATTTACCCAGGAGACCTCCTTCTTCATCTATAACTTCCACTTCTGGAACCCCAACAGCTACCAGTGCAACTGGCTTAGCACAACCCCAAACCCAAACACAACAGAGTTCTGACGAATGGTGGAATACTGGAAATGGTGCAACAGCTGTTCCAAGTGGAGTACCACAAATATATCAATACACAGATCCTGTAACTGGTCAGATTTCATATATTGATTCAAACGGCCAAGAGTATTTGGACCCAAATAACCCCCAGCATCAACAGCAATTAATGCAAATAGCAAACCCCCAGTTGGTAGCCCAGCAAACTAACAAGCAAAATATATTGTCTTTGTACAATCAACCTAATCTGTTTACTACCAATGTTGCTGTCCCAGCGACTGCTCAACAGCAACAACACCAACAGCAACAACAACAGCAGCAACAACAACAACCACAACCTTCATCGTCTACACAAAACCCAGCTTTTGGCGTACAAACAGGTGGGTTTGTTCCTCAAGCGCAGCCTCAGTTTGGCCAGCAACAGGGGTACCCTGGATTTAATCAGCAACAGACACAACAGCAACAGCAGCAATATCAACAACAGTTCACGGGATTTCTGTACGGGCAGCAGGGTCAACCACAGCAAGGATATTGGAACCAATAGGTTATCGAAATTGGAAAAGTATTTTGCACACGTCAGCTTCTCTTTAACTTAGATGTATAGTTTGATTGACAACATTTATAGAATGTGATACATTGATTTCCAACCTCTCGAATAGACTTGTATTATGATTATAAATCATGGTGAATTTGGGCAATTCGAATTTTCCAGTTCCTAGACTTCCCAATTCTCTCCAGCCACAATCGGAGGAATAGAATCGAGGTATTTACTTTTGTTTTACCTGGATTAAGATATTATGTGTGAAAAATCGTAAGACTTCCACATTTGTACATCTTGGAATTAAGAAATTCACATATTTTTTGCTTAGAATCGGTCTACACTTTAACTGTATAATAAGAATATTAGACTTATCATTTTAAGTTAGAATGGTGGGGCATGAAGACCCAAAATTTTTTTTGGGTCGCGGGGAAATCCGGGGCTATTGTTCTCGAGGATTACCTACTATTTTTTCACAGGCAGGCGATCGTAACAATGCAGCTGAACTTATTTCTCCGCCAATTTCGAACTCCACATGCATGAGATCCCCAGAATTATGGGACAATCAAATAAAATTGCCCGAAAAAGTTAAAAGCTTTTCGTCGTCCTAAAAAATTTTAAGTTGGAAAGCTTCCAATGTTATAAAAAGGGGTTGAATTCTTATCGCTTTTTTTATTGGGATTTTGATTTAGCTATCCAAATAAGAAAACAGCCGCTAAGCAGATAAAAAAATGGTGTCAATTCTTTCTAGCAATGTAGAAGAGAGGCATGTCGATACTTTTGCTGCTTTATCAGATGGTATTGTTCACGAAACATCAATAGAAAACATTAGGGATTCGGTTGCCCCAGATTTTCCCCAAGAAAAGTTAGAGGAGTATGTAAAGAGTTTCACCCGGCCTTCGAGCTTGCCTCGATTTAAGGAGTTAGTTTTGGAAACGTTGCTTAAAAACACCTCGGCTGCCTCCAAGGATTTTGTACTCGTTATGAACGCGTTAGAGTCAAAGATCTTATCACCAGTATTAACGGGATCTACAACATTGGTTCGTGACATGTCATTGAAAGAACGTGAACAGCTTTTATTTTCATGGAAGGATTCTCTCGTCCCATTAAAGAGGAAATTATTCAGACTGATCTATTCTATTACTATGACCACGTATGTTCGATTGGCAAATGAATTACATCTTCAAGCTTCTGGGTATACTGGCAGAGAATTACGTGATACAGCTTATGAAAATCATACTATTGACGACTTTAAATACGAGTTCATGGAGAAGCCAAATTCTAATGGTGAAGAGTTATATTTACCTGATATTGATGCATTGATTATCGGTTCTGGCTGTGGAGCCGGTGCTGTGGCTCATACGTTAGCTGAAAATGGGTTCAAATCATTAATTCTTGAGAAGGGAAAGTATTTCTCTACATCAGAGTTTAATTTTAATGACTTGGAGGGAGTTTCGAATTTATTTGAAAGCGGTGGAACTATATCTACCAATGATCAAGAAGTATTCATCTTGTCAGGTTCCAATTTTGGTGGTGGATCGACTATTAATTGGTCAGCAAGTCTCAAGACACCTTTCAAGGTAAGAAAGGAATGGTATGATGAGTTTGGTCTCGAATTTGCAGCTTCTGATGTTTACGATAAATGCCAACAATATGTTTGGGATAAAATGTCTGCTAGCAACGAGGGGATTAAACATTCGTATGCTAACAGTGTAATTATTGACGGTGGTGAAAAATTGGGCTATGCTGTGAAACCGATTGATCAAAACAGTGGAGGACACCCATTGCATAGATGCGGGTTTTGTCATTTGGGTTGCAAATTCGGTATCAAACAAAGTACACCGAATAATTGGTTTAGAGACGCCGCAACTACTGGATCTAAGTTTATGGAACAAGTTAAGGTTGTGGAAATTATTCACTCTAAAGGGGTTGCTACTGGTGTGATTTGTAGAGATACTGTCACGGGGAAGACATTCAGAATCACTGGACCTAGGAAATATATTGTTGCTGGTGGAAGTTTATCTACTCCTGTTCTCTTGCAAAATTCAGGTTTCAAGAATAAGAATATTGGTAGCAATTTGAAATTACATCCTGTTTCTGTTGTTTTTGGAGATTTTGGCAATGAAATTCAAGCCAAAGCTTACGAAAACTCCATCATGACAGCTGTTTGTACTGAAGTAGATGACGTGGATGGAAAAGCACATGGTGCTAAGATTGAATCTATTTTGAATGCACCATTTTTACAAGCTGCATTTATGCCTTGGTTTGGTAGTGATTGGGCCAGAAGAAATTTGTTACGGTATAACAATTTGACTGCTTTGTTGCTTATCACGCGAGACAAATCTAGTGGAACAATTAGAAGTGATCCAGAAAGACCAGATTCATTTTCCATTGATTATAATGTTAACAAGTTCGATAGAGATGCTCTTCTTAAGTCACTTGTAACCGCTGCAGATATGTTGTATATTCAAGGGGCAAAGAAAATATTTAGTCCTTTACCAACAATTCCAGTTTTTGAAAGTGAAACGCCAAAGGAAAAGAGGTCAATTAATGATGAAGATTATACCACTTGGAGAAATGGTGTGTCTAAGATGTACTTTTATCCTTATGGAAGTTCTTTTGGTTCAGCTCATCAAATGTCCAGTTGTCGTATGTCAGGTAAAGGCCCCAAATATGGAGCTTGTAATGAAAAGGGTAGATTATTTGAATGTTCCAATGTTTATGTTGCTGATGCTAGTGTTATGCCAACAGCAAGTGGAGCAAACCCCATGATTACTACGTATGCCTTGGCTAGATATATTGGTTTAAACATCGCCAAGGATTTGAAGACAAAGGCCAAACTTTAAGACCCCAAAATCTCTCTTATTATCAGAGTATTATTTTATATGAACTTCTATAATATATAATTTAAACATCATACATTATACTATTACAACTTAAAAAGTATTTCAAATTGGTGTGATGGTGTTCTTTATCTGTAGGCACTCCAGCGAATCCTAACGGTCCCTTGTCACATTCACTACAAATGAGCAACCTATCAATTTTAACGGTTGTGTCATGTCCCACAATGGGTTCGTCCGAAATCAGAGAGGGTCTACTAACACCAATATTGTCAAAATCCCACATATCGTCTATCTGATAGAAGTTGGCAGAACGCTCAATAGTTGGAAGTTGGTCTTTTATAGCTTTAACTGTTTCCGGGGGATTTTGCACGGTGATTTGAATCAACTTGGGCGAATACTGAATTATCTGAGCATTACATTCTTTAAATGGGCATCGTAAAATTATCTTCTGATTAGCAAGAGTTAGTTTCTCTAAATCAATTTCACTTAATTCGAGAGGCATTTTGGTAGACAACTTAGCAATTTGAAAAACTCGAAGTGGAATTTTTTTTTTGGATTAAAAATGTGCTGTTGCGATATGTAGTTAAACAGCTAATTTCTGATATCGTAGACGAGCTATCGGGATAACCGGTTGATTTTGAGCCTATTATAACTACAGAATCTACATATGCTGTATTATTTACAGAAGTAGTTCCTTTTTTGGAAGCTTACTTACAGATTAGTTTTGTGAATGAACTGTTTACGAGGTTCTGTTTCATCTGTCAAATCCAGAATTTACCAGCAATGTTTTAACAAATCGAGAGATAGAAGCATCTAGATTCGATTTACAGATAATATCTTCGGTTCCATAGTTTGAATTCTTTCTTGAAACGATCAATTTCTTATGAGATCTAAAAATTTACATGTAGTGTCGCATTTCCTAATTTGGAAATAGGTAAACATGGCAAAGATTTGCAACTAAGAACTTGGACACTTAGAACAATGTGTAAGCTGGTTGGGTCATCAGGAACAACAACACAAGACAATTTATGAACTAGTATGTATGTTATAGAGAAATTGTAGCTTTTCCTATTTTTTTACTAGTTATTTTTATTTTAAGTTGCCAACTATCATGTCATCAGTATCCAATACCAACCAGAGTTGGAATACACTCTATGATTACACAAATGGAAAGATATACCTTCACCTAAAGAATAATGATTTATTAGGCTTAAACTTTTCCTTGGCGGGCTTTCAAGGTAGTCAAATAAACACCTTAAACCTAGAGAACAATCAAGTAATAGAGACTTTACCACCACCACCTGGTAAGTCAACCTTATTTCTATCACAAGGTAAGCTTTATGCTTTAACTTCTTTGGCAGGCAAATCGGGAAGAGATTTGTGTGGCGATGGAATTTTATCAATAGTGGAATTTGCCAACAATAATTGGAATAAAGTTATTGACTTAAACTATGACAATATCAAAGATGCTTCTTTCTACCGTTTTCCTACCATACTCACTGATCCAAGTTATGGTAATACAATTTATTTTTATGGTGGACTATGTGAGCAGAGTAATCTAATCTCAAACCGATTACTTTCCTTTACAATAGACTCTCAGAAGTTAAGTACAATCTTGACAAGTATCACCCCGCAGGCATTTTACGGGGCAGGAAACTTGCAAGCTCCTACAACCCAATCTCAATTAGTTATTGGAGGTCAACTGAGCCTGGGTTGGTTGAGCATGTATCAATTGGCCACATGGAATTTTGAATCTGGCTGGTCGTTTCAACAGGTTAACAGTTCTAACGGTAATAGTACGGTGAATTCAAGGAAATTTCCCTTGGTTCTTCCCTTATTCAAACCAATAGGGAACATTTCTTCAATTGAAGACAATTTCAAACTTGACCAAGTGTTGTTAATAGGCGGAGAACTGGGCGCTGGTCAAGCAACACCTGCATTTGCAAAGTTGGCGTTAGATTCCAACAAGTGGTATTGGAACAGTACAATTGATACCGACCAGATTTCATATGGTGACATTTCAGGAGCAGCAACTATATTTAATACATTGGTTGTTGTTAACTCTACTAAGGCTAATAAGAAAAGAGAAGACAGTCAATATCATATCAACCTATATGATACCAATTCTTTCCAGCCTGTTAATTCCTTGAAAGAAAATACCCAAGTATTACAAACACCAAACACTACTAGTTCTTCTTCCCCCTCCACTACTGCCAAACCTTCTTCATCTTCTGACACTTCTTCCTTTCAAAAAAAAGTTGTAATGGGCACAGTTTTCCCACTAGTGTTCATTTCAATCGCAATAGGAATAGTATCATTCTTTATCATTAAAAGGAGAAGAAAAAGAGACCAGGAAGCAAGATATAATGATCTTGATTATAAATTTGGATATTTGCAACAAGATTCGATAATAGGGGAGTCCAGGTTAAACAATATGAGCGATAGCAATTCCACATTGGATAGTGCTTCAATAAACTCTTGGATGGTAAAGAGACAAGAATATGACAAGAAAATGAGACATAGTTATCTTGCCTCAAATGAAACATTAAACACGACTGATGAAGAAGTGTTGATTGAGAGAAATAATGTAGAGACAGTTTATGATGAAGATGATAATGAAGCTAATGACGATATTGATAATGAGCAATTTTTTGGTACGATGTCATTAAAGGCGCCACAACCAGCAATAACGAATAAATCGGTCAAGAAGTTAAACAAGTCATTTTCGTTTAGTAAAAGTCCTCCTTCATCTCCAAATTTTAAAAGGAAAAATATCAATAAATTGCAGTCATTGAGATTGACTAATTCAGAGCATTTGGTTAAGGGACAAATGGGATATAGCCTGTTGGAGAATTCGCCCACGAGGTATGCTACAGATGAAGCTTTTGATGATATTTCTTTGGATGATACAGTGGACGCTCAGGTTTTGGTAAGTAGTAAACGAAGGTCGATATTAAGAGTTGTCAATCCAGATAAAGAAGATCAAATATCAAAGCCAGAGAGTATTCGGGAAAGATATTCACAAGAGGAAAGGGAAGGTTTTAGTCAAACGATACATAACCAATTTGAAAAAATTGTTGAAAATGCAAGTCTTAGACAAAGGGTTCCATCAGGGCAACGGGATTTGGATTAGCTGAATGTCAAAAGTGACAAATACACAGGAAAATTGTATCTTGTGTAAGTTTAAGTTCTATATGTATTATATAACTTTTGTAGTTCTATGTAGTTCTAAAGTAATATTTTTTTTGTTTGTTGTGTGCCCTTTTCGGCTGTGCTGGAACAACGAGTATGGCCAATTACGGAACTCATCCCACAGATAAGAGAACAACAACAACAGCTTGTAATGCGCCAACCCCGTGGGGCACCACTACGGTCATCATCAACAAGCTACCGGGAGTAAGAGAAAAAAACCGACTTAATATACTGGTTTTAATATTCATATCACTGAATTCTTGTTCCTCCCTGGCAAAGGAAATTTGTTACACTGTGCCTCGATTGCTTTGTTGCAAACTGGAATATCATACAACTTTTTCTTTTTTTTTTTTTATTTTTTAAATTGTATTCCGTATTTAGTATCAGTACACCAAATTTCAAACAATAAAAAAAAAATTAGTTGACCAGACAAAACTTGGCGTATAGACCCACTCCATATTTACAAAACACAAGAAAAGGAAAGACACTCCCTATTCCTCAGTTTACTAAAAGCATAGTCAGATTTAGCATAGGCCATTCTAGAAGAAGAAAGAAGGAGTACAATCGAGAAAAAAATCCGGCTTACCCAGATGGATATGAATCCGGAGATCGACGACTATACGTCACAACTAGTCAATGATTTTACAATACAACATTCAGGCAATCCAACAGTAGGCTACTCACAAGAAGGGAGAACAAATCTATCGCAAGATGGAAATTCACAAGAGGATTATGAAAATCTATATCACCAATTCGGGTTTGCGCCACTGAATCCGGGATTAGAGGCAAGACCGGATGTTTCTGCGTTTAAACCTACCCTCGCGAATTTGGAATCTCCATTGGAATTTGATGATATGGATGTTCAGTTTGAAATGCAGTCTCCACAGCAACAAACCCAGTATCAACTGACCGAAAAACAGCAACAACAGAACGAACAATTGGAAGCAGAGCAGCGACAACAACAACAGCAACAACAACAGCAAATTCATAACCTGCAGTTTGGTCAAACTATTCCTGAGATTCACTTTGATCCGGATATCGATCAGCGAGTAATTATGAATATGCCTGGCGCATTTAACATTGCTTCTAATGAAAATATGGATGTAGATGACTCACCTCAATTCACTATAGAGCTGGATTTATATTTTGATCCTCAAATAGATAATAATTCAATCATAACTAACCAAATTCATATACAAGATACAGATTCTTTGTTTAAAAATCAGTTATCAATCCCTCATCAAAATAATCACAACTTCAAAGGAACTTCACCTACTCTGTTTGATGAGATTTCGAAACTGTCGATCTCAAACGCAAATAGTGTAGTGCAAAATCCAGGCTTTTTAAACGGAAGAGATTCAGCATTTGACGACGAGAGTCATAGTTTTCAACGTGGAAGGTTAAGAAATGGATCCATAGATAGTTATTATGCTGCAAACGTCATAAATATGCATCACCATTTACAACTGCAACAACAACAACGCCAGCAGCAGCATCAACAACAAAATCAAGTACCTACACAACAGCAACAGACGCTGGTACAACCTCAACAGCATCGCACGCAACATCTGATTCAACTGCAGCAACTGCTAAATCAACAACAATATACTAATTCATTTGCTGGTATGCAAAACAAACCCGTTTTTAACGAGTTGTCGCCATTGACTACATCAACCTCGCATACTCCATCCGTATCCTCGGTTCATTCAACCCAACCTTCATTCTTTTCTGCACAGCAATACTTTACTCGAACATCTTTCGATCAACCTCCGTCTACATTAAACCGGAACTCATTTGATATATATAGCAAAGGAAATAGTTCAATTGATACTCAGCAATCACAGCTGCAACAACTGAGGAATCCTCGTTATACAAGTTTCACAAATTCAATTAGTAATATATTACCATTCATGGGTGATAAAAATCAACCAAGAAGTACCTCACCAGGTGGTTCTCTGCAAGCAATAACACAATCCACTATGGAGAGCAATAGCAACACGCCTGTACCGTCACAATCATCTAGGCATTTGATTAGAAGTATTTTCAAAAGTTCAAGCTTCGGTCCTAGTAATGTAAATACAAATAATAATGTACCAGAGAATAATGATATGGGAATGAGCTTTGCCCAACCTTCCTTCTTACAGAATGGAACCGCATTGGAAGGTGAAGAAAATAACGGCGATGGTGATTTTATGATGATGAGCCCTACCAAAGAAGAAGGTACGCCATATGATACTCTTGAAAGTATGCCAATTATTACTAAAAAACCAAAACGATCAAAGAGAAGTCTTTTCACGAGATTCAAATCACCATCAACCAAATTGGAAACTTCTATGGAAGATACCCCCATGGCCATACCTCCGGTAAGTGAAGAAATCAAGAACAACAATAACGATATAGAAAGTGCTTCAAACAGTATCACTGGAAATACATCAGCACATGGGTCATCATCTATTGGCGGCAGTACTCCTTCAATTACTGGTGTCAATCTATTGGAAGCTTCAACGTCAGACGCATCTCATCAACAATCGCAAGCTCAACCAGGTGAGCCTGATTATGCTGCATTATTTGAAAATGTGGGGAAACGTAAGAATATTGCATATAGAAAACCAAAGCCAAAAGTTAAGGAAGAAAGTCTTAGTGCTGAAACTTCAAATACAGCCGTGGAACAACGTACTTCTTCTTCGTTATTAAGCTTTGGCAGGCAACAATCTAGAAGTAAAGAAGGTAGTGCCCGTTCTTCAATAAAGCAGGAGGACGCCAGTGAACAATATAGTGGAGAGAATCTCAGTGTTGTTTCATCAACATCAACTAATCAAAACTTCCTGCATGAATCTGAATTACAAGATTCTGATAGTCCATCAACACCAAACACAACGGTCATCACCGCTGCATCCAAAAGAATTCTTGGTTCAAAGCTAATGCCCAAGAAGAAATCTTCAGCTAAACTTAGTGGCAAGGATGCTGTTTTACTTTCATTGGACACTCCGGTAGCCACCATGATTTCCAAAGGAGTTGAAGTTCAAGTGGATTTGCGATCATTGGATTTACCACCTGATACGAAGATTTTCCCGACATCAATAATTAATTCCAAAAATAGAACTAGAGGTCGTAAGGAAAATAAAGAGGCTGATATGGTTGATGAAACAAAAATATACTTATGTAACTATTGTTCAAGAAGGTTTAAACGTCATGAGCATTTGAAACGTCATTTTAGATCATTGCATACATTTGAAAAGCCTTATGATTGTAGCATTTGTCATAAGAAGTTTAGTCGTTCTGATAATTTGAATCAGCATTTGAAAATTCATAAACAAGAAGAAGAATTGGAACATATGGCAAGGATGGAAGAAGAAATTGATGATGATGATGAATAGGATCCTTACTTCTCTCTCACATATATATAAATATACATATAGCTAGATTAATTCGAGAGCACGTTTAAATTAATACAATAATAATGTTTATTAGGTTTTGAAGTATACAAATGTTGAAAACATTAAAGAGAATTGAAACGTATATAGAAATGAAAAATAACAATAAACGAAACCAAGTAACCAAATACAAAAGTGTTGCAAAAAAAACAAAAATAAAAGAACACATTTTTACCCACTTCAAGCCGATTGCCCTATTAATAGATTGTCATCGCCAATCTCGGAACTGAGCTGATCTTCCAACTTCTCGGAAGTTAGAATATCAAGAACAGTATCTTTATTCTTCTTTTGAGGCTTCATTATTCTGTTGTTGTTAGTTCTAGACAAGCCACCTATACATATATTTCTTTCTTGATGTTTCTTTAATGCATCCAATCTGGCAAATTCTTTACCACAAGAACACTTACAATGCCTAGCCTCTAAATGACCTTTAACATGTCTATTTAAATCATGCTGCCTTACAAAACGTTTTGGACAATGTGTACAACCAAATGGTCGATCACTCAAATGTGTTTGAATATGTGAACGTACATTATAACGACGAGTAAATTTCTTACCACAATTCTTATAATTGCATGTATATATTTTATTCTCATCTGGACCTTCCCAATAGTGATCTAATTCTCCGGGTGGTAACAAAGACGTCTTTTTAATTCTTCGTCTTGGTGACGTATCCCTTATCTGTTTCTGGACCGTGGTTTTCGAATCAGGTGATATGACTGGACTCCATTCAATTTGTACGTGACTATTTCTAATTGGGGTATTTGGAGTTTGATTCTTCAAAGGTGTGAATTGAGTTATGGTTGCATTTAGATCTTCAGTATCATCATAGTTTTTCCCTGGACTGGTGAAATATTTCACTGGTGAAGAATTTAGCGATGGATTGGAACTTTGATGTACTAGTTGTTTGAATGGAGATGAATTGCTAACTACATTGACACGTACGGGAGATGAATTAAGGGAAAGATTTTGTTGTTGTTGTTGTTGTGGGGAGTGCTGGGTTTGGTAATTACCTTGTTGGAATGGAGGTTGTCGAAGCTGTTGCTGAGGACTACTGTTCATGGATGGGGTTTGATATTGTGATGGTTGCATTTGATTAACAAAGCTTTGAGAAAGCTGTACATTCTGATAGTTATTCTGGTCACCAAAATACTGAGGTGTATAAAAATTAACATTAGGCTTTAAATTAAGGTGAACTGGAGATACATCAGTTGTATCCTGACGAAGTAATGACTTTGATGGAGATGGGGACATTGGCTCTGGTGAAGAATGCCATTCAGTTGAACTGTTTGATAACGGTGGGGGTAAATAAGTTGGATTAAAGTTGTTTTTCATATTCAACTGTTGTCTTTCTAATTGTTGTTGTTGCTTTTGTATTTCATAGAATTGAGCCTTTAGTTGATCTTGCTGCTGTTTTAAACGCTGTTGTTGTAGTTGGTTTTCAGTAAGAAGTTTGTTTTGTAACATCGTTGGTTCTTGGACTGGAATGGGAATAAATTTGATATTAGTTTCACTGGTGGTCTTTGCTTGTTCCGTGAGTAATGGTTCAATATCATCTACATATTCAACTCCTCCATTCTTGTTCTGATTATTGATTTGTTGTAAATACTGAGCTGAATAGGTTTGACCAATTGGCTGGTCTACCTTTCTGATCTTGGTTGGAGAAGGGGATGGTGAGGGAGATGGAGGAAATTTATAAGCCCTAGGGTTTTCATTGGTTACATAATACTCGTCTTGTTTTGAAGATCTGGAGGGTTGTGGCTTGGGTGGTGCTTTTGATTGTTTCTTGGGTGATGGTGTTGCTATTGGTTTTTTGGCCGGCGACAGTTGGTCCAAATTATTCAACTGTTTATTTTCTTCAGCAAACTCATCTTCTTCGAGTAATAGGATAGGTTTGGGCTCTTCCCCATAGCTGAAATTTGGGTCATTATTATGATTGAATTCGTTGGGATTTTGGATAAATGTAGTCATTAAATCACCAGGAGCTATAGATTTACCAAAATCAACTGATTTTCCTGGCTTATATAAGTCACCGGATATACCTGTAATTGAAAGTTCCCGATTATGATCCGAGAAACCAAAGATTGCTGTACCACTTTGTTGTCTACTGTGTTTTGCTTTGTGATTATTATTCATATTTTGTTGGTCTAAACCATAACCTGAAGGGACATCCAAATCTTGTAATCCAGCCAAGGCTTCATTGAATAAGTAATCCATTTCATTCTGATCTTGGAAATATTCCTCAAAGTTTTCATGAGGCAACGGAATGGGTCTGGAAGCAATTTCTTCCAAAAGATCGAATTTATTCATCTTGCCGTTCCAACCTCAAAGGCGTGGTGTTCAATTTTGTGGAAATCGTTTAAAAGTAATGTAGCTGCAATTATATGTCAGTCTAGTTAGACCGTTGTCAAGAAGGTTGAAGGTAAGAAGAAAGAATGCTTATACCAAGTGTTCGAAATAAACTTTTCGTGAAAGCAAACTACTGCAACTTAAGGGAAAATAGAAGGAAAATTTCGTGTTTAGAGCATGGATCAATGTAAATGGATGTCTTTACACAGAACTTTGATGAATTTCACAACTGGATTGCCTAATTAGGAAATATGTAAACATTGGTAATTATGTGTGAGGATTTGGGGCGATGCAAGAGAAATCTCATCAAAGAAAAAATATTATCAAGGAATATAAACAATGACAATTTAGTCTCTATTAGGAAGGTGGTCTGAGAGGAACGGAAATATAAATAAAGATCACAAATAAGATGGTTACAATGGTTAACCTCAGTTCACAACCGGATCAAATCTGCAAACGCGGCAGCGAATCGGTTTCACGCAAACACCCGTTACACCGGCATTTTACAATATTCACCAAGAAATCATTATCATCAAACTTATGCAAATGGTCTGTATAAATAAACGAGCAAATAAAAATATGTTCTTTTAAAAATGGAAGGGGAGAAAAAAATTTAGTGCTATTATATGTACATACTAAAGGAATCAGCTTTACTCTAATAACAACATCTTTCTTGGATCCTCGATTAATTCCTTGATGGTCTTCAAGAAGGTGACAGCTTCACGTCCGTCCAAAACTCTATGATCATAAGTTAAAGCCAAGTACATCATTGGTCTAGATACAATTTGTCCGTTAACAGTTACTGGTCTTTGTTTAACACCATGTAAGCCTAAAACAGCGGTTTGAGGCATGTTAATAATTGGAGTACCGTACAAGGAACCGAAAACACCACCGTTAGAAATAGTAAAAGTACCACCAGTCATATCTTCAATAGTTAATTTACCATCTCTAGCCTTCTTACCTAAGTTGGAAATTTCACGTTCAATTCCTAAAATAGATAAAGATTCGGCATTTCTAAGAACTGGAGTAACCAATCCCTTTGGAGTAGCAACAGCAATAGAAATATCAGTGTAATCTCTAAATACTAAAGTGTCATTGTTTTCAATGGCTGCATTAACAGCTGGGATATCCTTGGCAGCTAAACAAGAGGCCTTGGCGAAAGCACCCATGAAACCTAATTTTATACCGGTCTTTTCAAGGAATTCATCCTTATATAACTTTCTCATTTCCATCAAGTTAGACATATCAACTTCATTGAAGGTGGTTAAAGAAGCGGCAGTATTTTGTGATTCCTTAAGACGTTCAGCAATTCTTAATCTCATTCTATTCATTTTGACTCTTTCTTCATTTCTAGAAAAGTTGGTGAAAGTAGTAGCAGCAGACTTGGTTTCAGTAGCCTTTGGTTGTTCTTTCTTTGGTGCAGGTGCTTCCTTCTTTGGAGCAGCTGGGGCAGCGGCTGGGGCAGGAGCAGCAGCATCAGAAGCAGCTGGAGCTTCAGCTGGCTTGGCTTCTTCTTTTGGTGCAGCTGGAGCAGCACCACCTTCAGGAGCAGCACCTTCTTCAATTGTGGCGAGTGCTTGACCAACTTCAACTGTAGCATCAACTTCCACCAAGAATTCAGTAATAGTACCAGAAACTGGGGCATTTACTTCAACGTCAATCTTATCAGTTTCAATGGTAGCAATTTGTTCATCTTGATTTACAAATTCACCAACTTCTTTGTTAAATGCAGTTAAAGTACCTTCAGTGATGGATTCAGCCATATCCGGAACCTTAACGGTGGTAGAAGCGAAACGACTGAATGATAAAGTCATTGGTCTATCAAAAGCTCTATTTGATGATGATTGAATTTGGTAAGATCTGATTGAAACAGCATTAGTAACTTTCAACCCGGACATAGCTAAGGGTCTTGGGACACGTTTTAAGGACGATTTAATAGTTCTGGACAACATTGTATTGAATATATGTGTATAATATGGCCGAGCCAGGATATAATGAACAGGAAGATTGAATGATTACCTTTTCTAAAGAAACAGGTGTAGTTTGCTAAAATCTCACTAATAGTGTTGGTGTTTTCCATCGCTACAAATTTTATCCCGCAATGAAAAATAGAAGAGCCGGTTTACCGTTCTCAAGTTCCGGACGCCTTTGCGCGCTCCAACCCCGAGACACTTTTCCCCCAACTAATAGAATAAGGTTTTTTTTTCTCAAACTTAATTGGTCGGCAACCCCGGAGAATGTCGGTCTCACCGAGGGTGCGCCACGCAAACCCCTCCGAATGTTGGGTAGAAATACCTCATCGCCCTACAACTAACACGCTCTACATATTGATTTGTTGGTAGAAGAGGGGTGAAGTGATGTAAGGCAGTTTTTCCTTGGTCACTTAAACAAAGCCTCTATTCTTAGTATTTGCACCCAGTTAACATCAGCTCTTAGATATTGCATTTGCTCAAAGCTGTATAATTATCATTCCAGAACAACAGAAAAAATAAGTTGTGGAACCGTCTAACTTTACTATGATCCAGTAATGCATATCCTAACCTATATCCGGTTGGTATTGTGTCATTTTTATGTTATACACTTTGTTCGTACAGCCACTGTGTTTATAGTCAAAATCCGCCTGTTAAAATTTCCTGCAGATTAGACCGCCTCATCAAAACCAAAAAAAAATCTACGTAAAAAAATTTCACTAGTTAAATCGACTTTTTAATCGAGATGATTAGAAAACATTTAAAGTAAACATGCAAATTAAGCTGAAATCCTACCAATAAGCAAAAATGACAAAAATAATGAAGGATGCGAGGTTCGAACTCGCGCGGACACTGTCCAGTAGATCTTAAGTCTACCGCCTTAGACCACTCGGCCAACCCTCCAATTTGTGTTTGAAAATATTTCGAAGTTTTGTGAAACTAGCAAAATCTGAATTTTTTTTGCAGGATTTACTTTTGCGTGTCAATGAATTCCCTACAGTAAACCATATCTGGAGTAGATATATATTAATTATATCTTTTTTCTTAACCTCAACCTATTTGTCATGATTCTCCTATATTCTGTTGTGTTGATGAATTTGCAGATAATTTGCTAAAAAGTAAGGAATTGCTGCGAAATAATTTTTTTCTTTTGCAACTGCTAAATTGCCATGATTCATTCTTTGACAATTAATTAATATTAGATACAACTAGCAGAAGCAATGCAAAGATTTTTGATCGAGGGAAAATACTTTTAATTTTAGCAGATATATTGTTCTAAAAATATAAGTCTTTTCAAAGTCAAGGACAGATTATCAACTTCAAAAAACATTCGCTAAGATGGTTGTTGAATACTGGTATTGTTTAGTTAAGAGAACTCAATTCCTTGTAAATACTAATAGCAGGAAACAAAGTTGTAGTAAATGTAGACTTAAGAGTTATTGCGAATATGAGATTTATCGCAACAATATATATAGAAGAAGGTAAATTTGAAACATGAACAATATAGATGTATAAAACAAATGCGAAAAATGTATTCTAAGTTTATTCAAGATAAAGAGCAAAAACACCAAATACTAATCTTTCAAAGATTATATGAACTTAGAAATCGTGTTATTAACCTTAAAGCCTATATTAAGGGTCGAAAAGACAAATTTAAAAACCTTATCTATGTTCGACTAAGCCATTTTGAAAAAGTGGATTGAAGTTCAGGACTTGGTTCAAGTGGAACAATCTGAATAATTCCTGGACTTGGTCTTTTAATGATGTGATAGACCTCATTCAAAATGATAGTATTTAACTTACGAAATCTGGTACCATTTTGTAAAAGCTGTTCGACTAAAAGTAAATGAGAACTAGTAATATCAGGTGGAAGAGGAATATTGCCATGGTAGTGATATCTATCTACGCGTGTGCTTTGCATGAAATGAGGAGAATATCTCAGTATACACAAGGTATTCAATGATTGCTCTTGATTCTGTATAATTTTCAAAAGTTTGAGGTAATCAATGACTTTGGATCTTGTCATTTTTTGCTTATCTTCTCCCGTATTGGGTATGGAGCATCCATGTAAACATAGATATTGCAAACTATTTGGTGGCAATTGTATTAATACTTGGCTGTAATCATTGTCACCTCCTTCAATGAATAGGTTCTTAACGTTTGCCAAATGAGGAATTATCAAGTTCAAGTCATGGAAAAACATATTAAAAATTATAGTAAAGCCAAATGTTTCAATCCTTTCAAGGTTGAAAAAGTCCTTTAAAGCATGAAACAACCGACCTCCGGAACAATCAGGTGCGCATTCATACACAAACAACTTTTTAAGTTTTAATTGGGATACTCCAGCCAATTGAAGTTCTATTAAAGTTTCAGCAGCTACGGGAGTAATATGCAATGATTCCAATCCCTTTAACTTAGGGATTATATCAAATAGAACATGACCGTACTCGCGGGAAATTCCAATTCTTAGTTCTTTAATGGAATAATTAGGCATGAGCATCTTATCATTAATTAGTTTATAGTTGTTTGTAGTAACTTTCACACTCTCTAATAGCAGTAAATCTAATTGTCCAAATTTAGCTAAATCCTTTTCATTTTCAAGGATAATCTTTATCCAAGGAAAAGACCTTGCAATGTTGTATCCATCTAGTTCTAAGCCTGCAGCTACTATTTCTTTGACTAAATGAACATTTGGACTATGTTGTATTTTTCTAATAAAATCGGATTTCGGAGGCAATATTGTGAATTTTATATGAAATGGAGTATATATGTGAGTAGAAACCAATAAACGTGGAAAGTCACCACAAATATATATAGAATGGTATAACTTCCGAAGACCCAATTGGTAGAACCTTTTATTCACCAACATTAGCAGAAGTACATCTACTTGATTAAGGAGGAAGTATATTTCGGTAATTATATCATCAGGTAATTCAATTATCGGGAGATTGCTTTCAATTGGGCTCAGAAAGATCATTATTGTTGAGTCTCCATCCTTATCTTTCTAGATAAGGGGGAGTATTCAAATTTTTTGTGTTGCAATTTGTGCTTTGCACGACAAGGACAGAGATTATTTCAAACTATAATTACTTTGAAATTGAACCAATTGATTTTTTCTATAAAGACTTTTATCTCTGGTTGATGCAATGCTGTTCATATTGCCCTATTTATACCCAACACCCTCAGTTTAAATAAATTTCTAATTTTGGGGGCAGGTTGCAAAAGATGAAATATTGCAACTTAATGAACTTTTTGTAGAAAATAGAGGATGGAAGGGATTGAAATAATGTGATTGAAATTTTTTAAAAAGTGTCGGGGTCGAACCCACTACCTTTTGAAAACTGAACTTTTGATTTTCTTAAAAGTTAAACGCTCTAGTGGTTGAGCCAGCCAATAGCATGTCGAAATTTATACTATGAAAAAAAATATTTAAAAAAATAGCCCGACGCGGGGGTCGAACCCGCAACCTTTTGATACCTCAAGATTTGATTTCTTAAAAGTCAAACGCTCTAGCCATTGAGCTAGCCAGGCCTATTTCGAAATTTTAGTTCGTAATTTTCAAATATATCATGTCTATTGTAAGCCGCACCAAGTGCGGCATAACCGGATATAAAACTTCCGATTTTGAAGAATAACCTTATGATACCCACCTTTAAGTAGAAAGAAATACCACTATAACATTGCTTGAGAATCTACTTTTGTATTTATCTGTTGGGTTTTTAAAGTTAGGTAAAAATGCTGCAAGAATAGAACAATAATTATCTTTCTTCGATGGTTGACTTGCTATTTTGTCAAATCGGATATATTTCCACTATGATTCAAGCTGAAGGAGTTTGTTCCTAGAGATATTCCAATTTAACAGTATTATTGATAAAATATATTTAATTTGAGTGAAGTTGTTGCAATTAATTTAACAAAATTTTGAAGAAAATGCTGTGGTTTTCTTGTTGTTGTTGCTACTCAAAATATACCAACAAATCATCATCTTTTAATAGCAAATTCCTATAACTACATCACATTGAAGTTTGATTTGAAGGATCTAGATAAGTTTCTGCTGGTAAGATAAAATTGAAAACCTGATAGCAATCCACACAATCTTACATTTATGAACTGATCTGGGTAGATCTTTTTTGCAGTCAGCTATCTCACGTGATATATTTTATTCCGACGGATTAAATACCCCGGGGTAATTAGGGTTCCAAAAATTAGTAAGCGACATATGTAACTACAAAGCTTTAAATAATGCAAAAGTTTAACTTGTATGCATTAGATAAGTTCAATATGTCACAAAGTATGTATGTTCTATTTTGCAACAATGTAGCTGGATAGTCTTTGTTATTGTTGAACCTTTTTTTCGCAGACGAGAGTGTTCTCAATCTAAACGATTCTGTTTAGTTTTGATTATGTAATCACTTTAAACTCTCCATAAGAAACTGGTCGTTAAAATATCGTTCCGATATTTCCAATATTTCGTGACCACAATATTTTAGCGTTGAAGATGCTTTGTTTTTTATCAGGGGGATTAGGTAGATATTTTCGCAGATTAACTTCCGAGATCAATTGTTCTTATTATTTACCCATGCAAAAGTTATTTTGAATGACGCTGTTTGATGTTTATTACGTCCGGATTTTAGAAACCTTCGTCTAACTCCGGTGATATTAGTAATTACATGCTATGACTTCATATCCCGGCATAGATCTGTATCGATCTTTTGAATCATCACCTTGGGGTCGTGGGCGGCAAGAAAATAATAATTGCCGCATATAAAAAAAAGTGCTTAACCCGGATTTTAAATTTTTTGTTCGGAAAACAGTTGTGCATTAACGCATTGCATTGCGAGAGAGAAAGTGGAATTTAAATTTTACCAAATTTTCATTTGTTGAGAAACTACCACCTGCTTTCACAAACCTTTAGAAATTATTCAATTTGTTAAAATGTTGAGATCATCTAGAACTTCAATTAAACCAGTTACTTCCAAATTAGCTCAATTTGTTAGATATGCATCTACTAAATATGATGTTGTTGTTGTTGGTGGTGGACCAGGAGGATATATTGCTGCAATTAAAGCTGCTCAATTAGGTTATAATACTGCTTGTATTGAAAAAAGAGGAGCCTTAGGTGGTACTTGTTTAAATGTTGGTTGTATTCCTTCCAAATCTTTATTAAATAATTCTCATTTATATCATCAAGTTAAACATGAAGCTCCAGTAAGAGGTATTGCTATTAATGGGGATGTTTCTATTGATTTCCCAGGATTAATGGGTGCTAAGGATAAAGCCGTTAAACAATTAACTGGAGGTATTGAATTGTTATTTAAGAAGAATAAAGTTACTTATTTAAAGGGTGAAGGTTCATTTATTAATGAAAGGGTTTTGTCAGTTAAACCAATTGATGGATCTGAAGTTCAAGAAGTTGAAGCTGATCATATTATTGTTGCTACTGGATCTGAACCAACTCCATTCCCAGGAATTGAAATTGATGAAGAAAGAATTGTTACCAATACTGGTATTTTATCCTTGAAGGAAATCCCAAAGAAGTTGTCTATTATTGGTGGTGGTATTATTGGGTTAGAAATGGCTTCAGTTTATTCAAGAATTGGATCTGAAGTTACTGTTATTGAATTCCAATCTGCTTTAGGTTCAGGTATGGATGGTGAAGTTGCCAAGAATGTTCAAAAAATCTTGGGTAAACAAGGATTAAACTTTAAATTAGGTACTAAAGTCACTAAGGGGGTTAGAAATGGTGATGTTGTTAATATTGAAGTTGAAAATGTTAAATCTGGTAAGAAGGAAGAACTTGAAGCTGATGTATTATTAGTTGCTATCGGTAGAAGACCATTCACTGAAGGGTTAAACATTGAAGCTGCTGGATTAGAAGCTGACAATAAGGGTAGATTAATTATTGATGAACAATTTAGAACCAAACATCCTCATATTAGAGTTATTGGAGATGTTACATTTGGACCAATGTTGGCCCATAAGGCTGAAGAAGAAGGAGTTGCTGCTGCTGAATATATTAAACATGGACATGGACATGTTAACTATGGTAATATCCCATCAGTTATGTATACTCATCCAGAAGTTGCTTGGGTTGGACTTAATGAAGAACAATTAAAGGAACAAGGTATTAAATATAAGGTAGGTAAATTCCCATTCATTGCTAATTCAAGAGCCAAGACTAATATTGATACTGAAGGTTTTGTTAAATTCCTTGCTGATGCTGAAACTCAAAGAGTATTGGGGGTTCATATTATTGGTCCAAATGCTGGTGAAATGATTGCTGAAGCTGGATTAGCTTTGGAATACGGTGCTTCTACTGAAGATATTGCTAGAACTTGTCATGCTCATCCAACTTTATCTGAAGCATTTAAAGAAGCTGCTTTAGCTACTTTTGACAAGCCACTTAACTTTTAGATATCTGAGCGATAGCGAAGATATTAGTAGAATTATATAAAATCTGACTTAACTTTTAAGAGTAGTTGTATAATTTAACTAGAATTATAACAATCTCTGAGCGACAGCGAAGATATAGTAGACTATTCTTTTAACTGAATATGAGCGATTGGCAAGATATAACTACTATCTAACTACTTCGCTAGTGCTCCGTTGTTAGATCTATATTCTGGTCGTGCGATTAAGTACAAAAAAATGTATACCAAATTTTTCAGTAGAATTAAAGAAAAAAATTTCAATTTTTTTTCAAGTAGTCAAGTAGGATCAAGACTGGAGTAAGGTAAATAATGGGAAATCCTTTACAACATCATCACGTTAATGTGAGTAGACTTACAAGCCTGATTAATAAAAATCTATGTGCCAATATCATCCGTCATGAATATATAGTGACAACTTTACCTAAAGCCAAAAAGGCCCAACCGTTAATTGAATCATTTTTAACTAAATCATTAAATCGAGTTAAACACCAGAAACAACTTGCTAAAACAGTTGGAGTTGAAGATGTTAAAGAATTTCAATTTTTACATTCACCTGATGTGGCTGAAATTGGATCTAAAATTATTAATGAATTAAGTTTAAGATATCCTTCTAGAAGAAATGGATTTACTAGATTAACTAGATTAGAGAGGAGATTAGGTGAAGATAAAGCACCTATGGCTATTTTAGAATTGGTTGATTCGGAATATGAAATTAAGTTTTGGTATACTGCAAAGACAGTGGCACGATTGGAATTACAAGGTTTGGAATTGGATGATATTACTAAAGTAAATGTAGATACACTCACCGCTAATAGAGTTGACGGGGTTATGAAATTTACCGATGCGGTTGAATTATGTAAGAAGGAGTTTTTTAAAGTGGACCCTGTAACTAAGGAAATTACTAATGATGAGATTAAATTGAATTTAAACAATTTACCAAGTAATTTAGAATATTATGGTGGGAAATTAAAAGATACTTTACTCGTGTCAAAGAAATTTAATACCAAGCAAAGACCAAATAGAAGTGACAAGGTTGAAATTCCTCAATCTCCATTTTTAGCAAGTAAATAGTTCATGTACATAGAAGTCTTGACTGAGCCGAAGTTAAGCGATCAAATTTAACCTTAATCTAGCCCTGATCTCTACCTAGATTCGCAACTTTTGTCGTTGTATACCCGTTGCAACCGAACACGTTTGTGCGTCTGTTAGTTCCTGTTCACCTTTAAGTTTGATTTTTTTCCTGTTTATTTATTTGCTTCCCAAACGAGACAACAGACAGCACCAAACACACATCAGGTCAACTATGTGGTTCTCTAAATCAAATTTCCCTACTGAGGGGAAGACGGCAATCATAATTGGTGCTTCACAAGGTATTGGTGCTGAATTAGCGTTAAAATTATATCAACATAATTGTTCCGTGATACTTGTTGCCCGAACTGAATCTAAATTAATCCAACAAGTAACTCGAATCACCAATGCAATTGGTGAGAAATCAGATGTTAAATGCGTATATTACCCTTGTGACGTTTCAAACTATGACAAGTGTGAAGAATTATGGAAAAAGGTACTTGAAGATGGATTTGATCCTGATATTATTTTCACATGTGCTGGTTCTTCCATACCTAAATTATTCAACGATTTAACTAAACAAGATATTGAATCAGGTATAACTACAAACTACAACACGGCAATAAATGCAATCCATACCGGGTTTAAGCAAATGTTAGCCAAGGGAGTAAGTAAACCCCGTCATATAATTTTGTTTAGTTCCGTGGTTAGTTTTTATCCATTTATTGGATATCTGCAATATGCACCTATGAAACTGGCAATTGAATCATTATCAATTGTCCTTCGTCAAGAATTATTACCTTATAATTATAGAATCTCCTGTGTATTCCCGGGGAATTTCCAAAGTGAAGGATTTGAACAAGAACAGAAAACCAAACCGGAAATAACCAAGAGAATTGAAGGGCCAAGTAATGCTATACCTGGTGACGAATGTGCCGAGATGATTATCGATCAATTGAAAAAAGGATATGATACAGTGACTACTGATTTTATTGGTTGGTTACTTGGATGTTCCGTATTAGGGGTATTACCTCGACAATGGGGGTTTTTCCAAATTATTGTTGGGTTTTTATTTTCAATATTTTCGCCAATTGCAAGTTGGTTTGTTAATAGAGATATCCAAGCTTTCTTTAAATCTACAAAGAAACAAGATTAAATAGCTAATATGTGTGTGTATATTTACTCTTTGTTAAATAATGATAATACTTTTTTATCAATATCAAGTCCTAAATCATACCAATCGATTGAATATATTCTATTAACAGTTTTTATAATTTCTTCATTCCAAATATCTTTACAAGTTTCTTTAAAATCACGTTGTGTAAGTTTTATATGGTGATCCTTGGGGGAATTATCAAAGGGTATATCTTCATTATTTAAAATTCTGTGGGTGATTTTATTGGATTGTCTTAATTGTTGAGATATAAATTGTTGGTTTTTTTGAATGTACTCAGTGGTATAATATGTAAATACTGAGGTTAACAAAACGCCTCCTAAAAATCCATGTATTCTACCTCCCATGTTACTATGTTGAATATGTTATTTCAGCAAATAGTATTGTTTGAAAAAAATCAACAGAAAAATTAGACAGTTAACCAGAACGAAACGAAGAACCAAGTGGTAGCGCGATTTGATAAGTGAATGCGAAGATTGTAAACTTTCTTCTTTACACTTGAATTAAATAATTGTATCACTTATAACAATTACTAACTCTGGTAGTGATAACCTGGAACATCTAAAGATATTTGATATTGAAGTTTACTTGAAAGCACATTATATAGCACTAGATTTCACTTCAATTATGATGCAAAAAGGTGTAAAGAAATAAATGGATTATAACTAAAAGGAGTAACCTTCAATTTTTCTAGATATTGCAGTTTGTATAATTACTTGTTAAACAATTCTAACTGCAAAATTTTGCAAGTTTTTTGTCTCTTTTTTGTGGTTATACCCAAACTTTCAAATTTCGAAATATAAAAGGGGCTGCAAAATCCAATTTTAAATTTACAAATACTCATCACTTTCTTTTTCTTCTTCATTATTCTTTTTGCTAATACTTTTTGCTAACACAATTCATAACTAATAGTAAGTGAAACAAATAGAAACAATAAAACAAATACTAACATTTCATTTAGTTCCACATCATTGGTTTATCAATTATTATCAATTTTCAATCAAGCGGTAAACAAATCCAGATTTCATTATTAATCACAAAAACACAAATTTAGGAGGTAAAATAAATACATTCACAAGTATTTACAAGTTAAAATGTACCACTTACTACTACTTGAATTTAATGTTATGCTATTAAGGGTTTC
>LQMS01002290.1:0-52983 GCA_001657455.1 Spathaspora girioi | reverse complement strand
AAAAAAGAAACTCATCCACAAGGCTGGTACGGCAATTTGAACATTTAAAACCGCGGTTATGAATTACACATATTTCTACGTTTTTTTAAATGGCATTGCAACTTATAGCGAAAGGCGGAATGGTAATCATTTATTCGGGCGAAAGGTATAAAGACGTTTTACATCTGTATTTAACAACTGTACTGGTTATGTATGTGCGTGCGCTACCAGCGGGATGAGTAATTAGCTATTAGCTAATAGTCAAGTTCACATGTAATATTGAGTAAAATAGAAAACGTGAGAGTTAAACCTAATATAGTTGATCTAGTTGTAAGTTGTAAGCTCCGGGTGAAAGTTTGATGCAAAATTCAAAGATTTAAATATCGGTACTTGGTTTAGCCAGGTTCTGGTAACTACATCCATAACAGGGTAAATTTATACCTTGAGTGTTACCGACAACCAATGCTACGTGGTCATAAAAAGTAGTTTACGTAGTGTCAGTAATATAATTATCGTGGCTGGGAGCTATGACTTTACTTTCAATTTTGCAAGAATTTTCCTCCAAATTCTTGTGAAATTATCTTAACAATGTTTTCACCAGAATCAATAACTTACCCTTGGAATCAGTATAAATTCCTCGGTAGTAGTACTAACTGAACAGGTGTTAGAAAAGTTATACATTTCTCACAGTAAAGTTGGATATTGCTCGGTTAACAACTTCGCATTCGCTCAATTGTTCGTGAAAAACTTTTGCAACAAAACCCCCAACAATTGAAAAAAAAAAGTTCTCTGCTCAGACATCCCACTTACACTTATACACCAACCAAGAAAAATGCTTCATCGAATCCCTCGGCAAGTGAAATTGCCAATCCGATTCAAGAGCTCGTCATCACACTCGATAATCAACGTCAATCTTTCAAAATTAGATGCGAATATCGGTTATGGAATACCCACCGCACTTGGATGGTTTCAAGCACCTCCTGGTACTCATCACACACCTCAATCCGTAGAAAAGTTAAATGAAATATTAACGGAAAGATTTAAGATTACAAATCCATCTCAGATTGAAATTCAAAATTTCG
The DNA here is from genome assembly GCA_001657455.1 of Spathaspora girioi. NCBI lineage: Eukaryota > Fungi > Ascomycota > Pichiomycetes > Serinales > Debaryomycetaceae > Spathaspora > Spathaspora girioi. The sequence continues at coordinate 51,922 of LQMS01002290.1, read as the reverse complement.
TTACTGATTGGTGTCATAGATATTCCAAGGCTAAAGTGGTCCGGGACCCGGGTGGTTCAGTTGAGGAATTACTTACTAGTATATCTCGAGGAGCTGAACGGAAACTGAATAGTAAACGAGGTAAACGGAATGTTGGTAGACGAAACATCGAGTTGACTATTAATTACAATGACGAGTCGGGTGATATTGTTTCTGTAGGGGAATTAAATTCTTATCATTTGAGGAATTATTATATTCAAAAACATATTGGAGAAGTTGATCTGGGTGAATTTGGCGAAAAAGTTAAATCTCTTGAATTACAATGGAATGTTCTTGATGTTGTTGAACAAGAAGAAGTTAGTCATGAGTATCGTTTGTTGTTATTATCAGGGTATGAGTTGATTATGGGGATGAAAGTCCCAATCCATAAACCTACTAGCGAGGGTAATGATTTTCTTGATGATATTTTCTTGGGATATAACTATCCGGGAGATTTAGTAATCCATGGGAAAATCCCCATGAATAAAGTCAAGACTTTTTATATTGAGAAAAGATTACTTGAAACCGAGACTCTGGATCACGAGAGATTTACCAGTGAATGGGATTATTTATCTGAGACAGAACGACAACATTATCGACAAGAATTACAGACTGTAATCCAAACTGGGAAATATATCTATCTGGGAGAAGTCCACTATATCAAGATCCAAGATCATACCCAACGGATTTCCTTTGATGAAAATGGCACACCAATTGTCTCGGGACAACCTGCCGCGTTTGATACCATGAATTTCTACTTTGCGTCAAGATATCGTGAATTAGACCAAGAACCAAGTGCCGACTTGAATACCAAATTAGCCCAAGAATGGAAAAGTTTAAACCATGATGTATTCCTCACCTATATTGATCAATATCAAAAATTATTATATGATGGATATTTCGTGCACAAGGGGAAAATCGTACCCATAAAGCCCGATGCCAAGGTGGATAAAATCCAGGGGAAGATCGGGATCAAGGATCGGGAGATTTATATCACTACCAAGATTAATAAAGTTCATGCAAGAATATTTTTTTATGCTTGGAGTTTAAAGGGGAAGACAATTAAGAGTGTAGATGAACCGGAAGTTAGACGGGAATTATTAAAACAATGGATGGGGTTCCTGAAGGATGAAACGGACGAATGGAGGAAGAAATATATTGAGTTGTTGTTATCGGGGTATGATGTTATTGATATGAAGATTGTTGATGTAATGGATAGATTGTAGCTGTGAACTGCGAACGAAGTGAGCAGTGAGCAGTATTCGCGAAGCGTTCGAACCACGAACGGAGTGAGTAAATCTATGAACGAAGTGAATAGATTTGTATAGAATTTTCAAAGGGCGAACGAAGTGAGTAACAGAATTGAGTCGTACCAACTGTGAAGAAAAGTAGAAATAGAGAAGGAGAATTACTTGGAGGAAAAGTACCAGCCAAGTGGCTATCTTTTACGAAAACTAAAAGTTGAAACAAGATTAAAACCATGTAGATATATATATATAACATTAGAATAAAAGTACAATTGTAAGAAATATTCACCTCAGTAAGTGTGAATACAATGTGTATCTTGAATTGTCATATGACACTTAACCCCGATATATCCGGGTAACCCATATTGTTATTTTTCACATTTGCTCATTTTTCTACTTGTTCCCCCACAAATTGCCGAGGCTATAGCGAAAAAACCGTACCCCAAAAAAATGAAGAAAATTTGTGTGAACATTTAGAAAATTCTTCTCCAGTTTTCAAATTAGTTTAGCTTTTCTTCTTTAGAGTATACTAACATGGTCGCAGATACACTTATTTACCATCCAACGCTCACCAAGCTCGTTTCATTCTTGGATAGTGCTCCACAACGTGAGAAAGCCCTTCGTTTATTCGCCTATCTTGCGAGATTTCTCGGATATTATGCCTTACGTAAAGGGTACTCCCGGGAGACGGTTGAAATGTACAATACTTTAAAGAATCAACTTTCATTCATTCGTAAAGCCTTGAGGTTTTTCAAACCTGTCAAGCATTTACAAACTGCTGCTAAGGCGTATGATAATAAATTATTAGATCCGATATTACAATTAACTACGATTGTTCGGAATGTAGGATATGCTGGTTATTTAACTTTGGATGGGGTTATTTTGTTTAAGATGATTGGATTGATCGATAAGAAGAAGTATCCTAACATCGCCAAGACCAGTGCTAAGTTCTGGATGGCGGGGTTGATTGCCGGTGTGATTAATTCATTAAGGATTATTTATAGTTTGAGTGGGTGTCGTCAGCAAAGCACTGGTGATGAGAAACTTTCAAGTGAGGAAGTACAAACTATTTCCAAGAAACTTTTCTTGGCCAAGAGGAAATTGGTTTGGGATTTATTGGATATGTTTATTGCCGGTAATACCTTGGGTGTTTTACATTTCACGGAGGGTGATGTTGGATTAGCTGGTGTTATTACTTCCCTTATGGGATTACGTGATATGTGGAGTGCACAAAAGTAGAGTAGCTTATACACTTAAACTTACATTTCTATTTAAATATATTGTTTATTGATTTTTATCCTGTATGCGTGTATCTTGTATATCTTGCAGGTGTGTGTCTTGTATGTCAATTCCAGTAGTTACACCAATCCAATAATATTTCATTATAATTTGTTTTAATTCACTAGTAAGCAACTCACAATCAGGATGTTGTTCAATAATGTTAGATAGATTCGGTATGTCTTGAGAGATATTAATCTCAACCGGTGGCTGCTGTGTTTGAGCAACATGTCTCTCAACTTTATCTAGTATAAGTTTGGTAGATTTACTATATGACTCATGAAGTTGATGCCATTTATTTTGGATTGTTTGTTCTAGGGACATACTATATTCAAGGGATCAGCTACTGTAATCCACTAAAATTGAATAGATAACTTTTGCAAACTTTGACTTTGCCTGCTAGTTCGACTTAACCTGTTAAGTTCAACCTAACTTGTTTATATTGTCCTATTGGTAAGAGTACTTGTTGTCGTGCAAACCACAAAAATACTCCAATATTTTCACGCACTATAAACTCATCTCTGAATTTTTTTCACATACAAAATACTACATAGTATATAACAACCAATGTCCCTTCGAATCCATATAGGGAACATATCTCCCTCACTCCAAGCCAAACCAGACACATTAACCACCAGACTTGCCAAATATGGAGAAATAACCACACCAATCACATTCCATACTAAACCTCTTCAAGAACACTATTTCGCATATGTCACATTAAACATTACCAGTGAAGGGTTTAGTAAGCTTAAATCTCAACTTAATGGAATGACATTCATGGGGAATAAACTTAGTATAAACGTCGCCAAGCCAGAGTACAAGGAGGGGAAAAACATTCCTGATACACATAAGAAGGAACGGATATTACGTGATCGAATTAATCAAGTTCGTCAAGATCGAATTCATGATTCACATATTCAGTATAAGGAAACGAGCACGGGTGAATTATATCATAATTCAATCAGCGGTGGAACATGGTCAGTTTCGGAACATACCGCGGGAGGAGTTTCGGGCAACACCAAGAGTAACTCTGCTCCGTCCCATAGATTAAACGGTAAGGAATCGTATGGAAGTTGGACCATACCCAAGACGAACTTTCGGAATAGTAGTGGTGGCGGGGAGGTTATTCCAGGGAGGGTGAGAAGGAGTATTCGGAAAGACATACGTCATCAAACATTACGAATTTTAATTAATGGTCAACTAAAGACTATAAAATCTTACAAGACTAAATTATGGGGCATTGAGAAGCGAGAATTGGGGGAGTTGAGTTATCGGTATGAATTGGGTAATTGGATTAATGGAGATGGTGATTTGATTGAACGAGTGGACCAACAGCAGGAACTAGTTGAAGAGGAAGTGGAGTTTGAGCATGTTAAGAATAAACTGGTTTTGGAATTGATTGATTTTAATAAACCGGTTGAGTTGGATGAGGATATGCCTGGATATGAACGTATTCAGAGTGCTCCTAGAGTGACAGGGGAGTCAGGTGAAGATCTTGAAGTTGTTAGTGAAGAGTTGAGTGTTGCACCCGTGGAGGAGTATTATGATGAAGATGATGAAGGTAATGAAATTGATTTTGAAACCATAAATGAAAATAATCCAGAAACTATTCAAGAAGTAGTCAAACCTATCCAAGAAGCAGCTGAAGAACCTAAACCAGTTGAAGAAACCAAGCCTCAAGTTAACAACTTGGATACATTACGATCACTATTTAATCCAACAACAGAGTCAACATTCAAACTAGAAGTATCAGACGATGACATTGAAGAGGCACCCATCCAACCGGCACAAACACAAGCAGAACAACAGCAAATACTTGAACAAATCCAATTAAAACAACAACAAGAAATCCAAACGCTCAGAAAGTCAAAATTTGGATTATTTTGGCCTCATTTTGAATCTCCGTTCTTATCTACACAATCTCAATTAAATAAACTTGGTGATAAAGTAGAGTTACCCGAGGCGGAAGGTGGTGATACTGCCGAGGAAACAAAATATGAGGTTTGGTTTTGGAGTAATCGAGGGGAGATTTCTAGACAATGTAAACGAAGAAGAAGGGATGTTTTGAGGATTATGAACAAGCGTAGTAAAAGGAATTAACTTAGACATAGACATATAGATTATATACTTAGCTCAGTTCGATATGACTGCAAAAAATCAGACCTTCGCGTCCTGCATATAAACAACTCAAGTTTTTGATTAAATTTCGGATGTTTTTTGGACATCTGTTTAATCTTGGCTAAGGAAGATAGTAGAGATAGACACATAGAATGTCCTCGTCAACAGAACTGGAAGAGAACAACTCGGAAGCCCGCCCCCAATTAACACTTCACAACGTCCTTCTTGACATCTACCATGGAGTCTTTTCCTTAATAACCAACCCTGACACTCGTCGAGTGGTGTTTCCCATCATAATCAGTTTATCCTCAATTGCAATAAAGTTCATAATTGCCAATGTTAAATACACCGAGATTGATTTTCTGACGTATATGCAACAAATCCGATTGATCCAACAAGGTGAAATCATGTATCTGGATGTGTTTGGTGATACTGGTGATTTAGTGTATCCGGCAGGTCATGTGCAAATCTACGACTGGATTAATTATCTCACTAATGATGGTGAAGATATGGAGTTGGCGCAGAGTATATTTGGCTGGTTGTTTATTGGTACGTTGATCTTGGTGTGTTGTGTGTATGAACTTTGCGGGGATGTTCCTCCTTGGTGTATCTATTTACTAGTTGGTAGTAGACGATTGATTTCAATTTATGTATTGAGGTTGTTTAATGATTGTTGGACTACGGCATGTATGGTTGGTGTTACCTTATTACTACAAGTGGCGAGTATGACTAACAGTTCGAAGTTGATTAGTTTCTTGTTGGTGATAGTTGCTAGTGATTTGTATAGTGTGGCCATATCAATTAAGATGAATGCCTTGTTGTATTTCCCGGGTTTTATCATTATAAGTTATTTCTTAGTGGATGAAAACTTGGTCAAGTTTGTCCTTGTACTTGCTGTTATCCCCTTGGTTCAAGTTTTAATTGGTTGGAAGTTCTTGGTTCCTTTATTTAACGACGACACGGCAAAGCTAATCCGATGGAGTTATATCAATCAAGCATTTAATTTTAATCGACAATTCTTATATAAATGGACGGTCAATTGGAAGTTTGTCCCCGAGGACATTTTCCTATCATGGACATTCGCCAAGTCACTCTTGCTACTTCATGTTTGCGTATTACTTTGGTTCATATTCACTCGATTCTTAAACAAAAGAATCATAGGAAAGTCAATTCCTCAATTGTTGTCCGATACATTCAAGTTTAAATCAACGATATCACCAACTAATCAACTTGTTAGTACCGACGGACCCAGATTGATCATGATCATAATGAGTATAACTAACCTCATCGGAGTATTATGTTCCCGAAGCTTACATTATCAATTCCTTGCCTGGTATTGTTGGCAATTACCTTTCTTACTATACATCACTAGCATACCATGGTATCTAAGTGTTGTTGTTTGGGTAGTTCATGAAATTGGATGGAATGTATATCCAAGCACAGCTACAAGTTCACTCTTGATTGTATTACTGTTACTCACTGTGATTGTTAAAGTATGGATAAATTTCAATACTTGGTTTATTAAAGAAACTAATACAATTAAAAAAAATATATAAGAGTGTGCTAAACTACTCATCCCAATTGAATCCAATATTATCATCGGTATTCCCACCCGCAGTTTGTCCATTCCCACCTTCCCAAAATTGATTAAAATCAAAATCAATATCTTCTATAGAATTATTATTGGTGGGATTGCCCGTGTTATTGTTTGTATTACCCAATATCTCAACTGAAAACATGGGATCATCAAATGAAGAAGTAACAATGTCTTCTGTAGCAGCATTTGTAGCAGCAGCTGTCGCTGTCTCCTCTTCCTGTATCGGTTTCTCCTTTTGTTTACCCACGGCGACATTCTGTTGTTGTTTAGGTGGGGATTCATTACCCACACTTGATTTCCTCTTTCGTTTGTTTGTCACTTCGGTAGGTTCACTCACGGGAGTTAATGGAATGGAATACTCTTTCTTCATGATTATAGGTGTATTGTTTACTGATCCTCCTCCATTCTTAGCACTCGACGACAACTGTTGCTGTGATGGAGTGATTTGCTTGCGTGATTTCCCAATTGATTCCTTTCTCTTCTTGGGCATGTTTGGTGACTTGTTTGTCACTGGTGCTTGTTGCTGTTGCTGCTCTCCAGTCTGTCTTGCATTTTCTAATCGTTCTTTATTTTGCTTTTCTAACAACATTAATTGATTTTGATAATCCTGTAATGCATTTCGATTAGGTGGACTCTTTTTCTTACTTACCCCGTTTGCCGTCGGATTATTGTTACTGTTCGTCCTAGGGGAGTTATTCACTGGCTGTACAGGGACTTTCTGTCTTAGATTATTCATTTGAGTTTGAACATGTTGTTGAATTCGCGTTTTGACTTGTTGTGGCTGTTGTGGTTGGGCCTGGGGTGGACCCGGTCTTTGCATGTACATTTGTTGTTGCATGGGATCAACCATCATGTTCATTTGTGGAGGTTGTTGTGCGAGTTGTGGCTGCTGCTGTTGCTGTGCTAGCTGTTGCTGCTGCTGTTGTTGAAAATTGATTATTCGTTGATCCATGGGTTGAGTAAAGGGTACACCCTGAGGCGTCATCCCTGGTGTAACACCCGGCGTAATCTGTTGCTGCATTACCGGATGTTGTTGTGGAGGCACACCTGGCATCATACCCTGCCCCGGAGTCAAGGCCATGGCTAATTCATGTTGCATTTGTCGTTGTTTCAACATTTGCAATTGATAATAATTCAACGATAAATTATTGTTACCACTCCCTCGTAAATTCCCCCCGTTATTCTTGGCCAGAAACACATCCCAAAAAATCAACCACCACTCATAAAGAAACCCCAATGGAGAATCCACCGACATGTTCAACTTCGGCAAGTCGTCGTCATTAACACCAGCTGCTCCATTAGCATTGCCGGTATGTACATGTGGTATATCTGCTTCATTAACAAACATCTTGGCTGTTCTGGACAATCTATTCTTCATTAAGAAATCATATATGTACACATTCAACAATTGGCGTGAAGAATTAGCATTGGTTTCACTGATTGTATAATTAGAATCAACCGATATATTAGGCGTGTTATTGTGACTGGCGGAACTGGGTGGGGGTGGTACTCCGGGTATCATTGTAGGGACAGGCTGCGACGGCGGTGCTGATTGTGGTTGCTGTTGCTGTTGCTGTTGTGGCTGGTCGTAGTTGGGTGTTCGTTGATTGCTATATATATTCGGAGTATTATGTTGTGTCATTATAGACTTGTGTGTGTTTAGCAATGTGTGGTAGAGTCAGTGGTGGTACTTTGCTGGATGTTGTAATTTTGTAAGCACGCAAAAAGAGCAAGGGCCAGAAACAAAAAAAAAAAAAAGAAATCGAAACGAAAAAAAAGAAATAACAGAAAGGTCGTGTGGGAGTGACCAAAAAGTTGACCCGCCTACCAACCAACCAACCTACATGAGCAAATATACACTTGATATAATAACATTAAAAACATACAAACTAATAATCCTACAAATATTCCCATTTCTAACTATCCCATTAATCAACATGTCCATTCCCAAATAAATTAACTGTTGGGGCTATCCCCAAACTCGATTCCCTCTGTTGGTGGTCCCAGTACTCCCCCAAATATCCTTAGTTAATCCCATGGAGAAATCAACCGGTTGGAAAGGATCAAACACAGGACTGACACTATCACTGACTTTCTCCGGTTTAAATACCTGTACTTGCTGAACTTGTGCCGGTCCTTGTGCCGGTCCTTGTACTTGTTGTGTTTGTTTTGGTGGTACATTTTGTGGTCTGTAGGTGAATCGTTTATATATGTTGGACTTCATGGGCTGGTTTTGTATTTCGATTTGGATCTTATCGATCATATCTAACTGACATGAGAATGCCACACTGTGGATGGTTCGTTTAGTATAAATCATCTCTTCATACCCTGATGTTGTATGATATTACCCTGGGGTTTATATGGTTATGAATGTTCTTTTTTTTTTCACCCAAAAAAAGGAATTTTTGTCACACCTTTTTAAGTAAAGATTTAAATGACACAAAATGTAACAGGGTCTTGGGTAAAAGTACACGACCTTCCGACCCACACAAATAACTAGCAAAAGTGCACGACTTTAACTATATAGTAAAGTATTGGTTGACTAAGTTGAATAATACAAATGATATTGATAAAATTCTATACACTCTTGTTCTAGCTGTATATAATGATATTTTACAAACTTATGTCACCTATCTAATTAAATTCGGTATCACAGTTATCGAATATATAATAACAAACCTAACAACTGAGTGGTACTAGTGATTACTAATAACTTCGCACTAATACCTTCGCTATCGCTCAGCTATTAGTCGCTCGGTTATTACCTCTTATTCTTCTGCTTTATCTCATCATCCTTGGTCGCATGCAACTTCACCATAATAGGATAATCCTGTCTATTCCCCTGATATCCCATCGACCAATCATAACTAACAGCATAAGCAAAGATATTCCCCGTGTTATTAAACGCAGTAGCAGTAATTGACCCCGGTAAATTAGGGAAACTCTTCAATCTCTGTTTAGCATCCTTATCCCAGAAACAAAAAGTCCCATCGGATCCACCAGTACTGAATGTTCCATATACTGGATGAAACGATATGGCATTGACGGAATATGCTTGAGATTCTGAACTTGAACTAGTTGTTCTTGTTGTGGTTGTACTGGAAGTTCCACTTTTACGGTGACATTTGAATGAGAACCCGAATTTCTTTTGTTCATTTTCATTAATGTATTGAATAGCACATCTTCCTTCAATTGACCCGATAGCGAATCCATTAGCTTGAGGATAACATGATACGGTTCTCGTTTGCCATTTTAATGGCGACTGATACGATTTGAAAATCTGTTGTGGGTTGTTTAAATCAACTACACTTATATGACGATCAGCACTAGCGACAACAAGCAATTTCTGGGATGAATCCATACAATATACTCGTTCCGGTAACTGAATCGTAGTTACCGGATTAGAACTTCTCATATCCCAATACCGTAACGTTTTATCCCAGGATCCAGAAACAACCACAGGTGTGTTTGTAGGCCCACATTCGACAAACCGAACCGATTTCACCACGTTTTCATGCTGACCAATTTGTTGCGTGGTCCCACTGGTTAAATCATAGAGTTTGACTTGTCCATCACCACCACCAGTAACGACTTTAGTACCATCAGGTGAAAATCTACTGCTGAACACGGGTGCATCATGGTCAATCATGGCCTTACCTTGATTATTCCCCAGATTACTATCAATTTCGTAAATTCGAACTTTTTTATCCCACGATGATATAGTGACTAGATCTTGCACGGGGGAAAAGGCAAGATCGGTGATTGTGTCGGTGGGTGGATTGTTTATGGTTATGTCATTGATGAGTTCTTGACCTGTTGCCGTCGCTGTGTTTTGTGTGGTTGATAAAAATGACATGCTGAGAGTGTGGGTAGGTAGTCTCCTTGTAGCTGTTGTTTATTTGAAGATTTTTTTTTGCTATAGTTTTTGTGTGTTGTACTGTTTCACCAGTTAGGGATAGACATGACCAGCAAATATACCTTAGACCAAGGAATACCGAGGTTGATATACAAGTCAGATCGACGCAATTCCACTGGCACTTCCACTCCCACCAGTGGACACACCGGTCATATCTATCAAACCAACACATTCATAGACTGGGCCAGGGAAACCACCCACTTCACACAATCACTTTCCAATAAATGGACAACATTAATAATCTCAGCCTTACTCCTAGGTTACACCACGGCGTTCATTCAATTCATGTCGGTGAACCTAACCGATATAAAACTGGGGATATGTTATAATAAAACAAACGTCTGGTCTTTACTTAATCCATATTCCACGTGTCCCACCGACGACTGGCATAGTTGGCTGAAGATCTTGTTCAACAGTGATAAAGTGTGGCCGGTTAATTTCATAGTGTATTTGTTGTTCGCGGTTGGTGTTGGGTTGATTGCGGGCACGTTTGACAATTCAATTAAACAATCAGGTATCCCCGAGATTAAATTGATCATTAATGGATTTCAGTTAACCGGGGAGTATTTAGGCATGTCTACACTCCTATTCAAGATTCTCGGGTTGATCCTTGTGGTCAGTTCCGGACTCTGGTTGGGAAAAGAGGGGCCCTTGGTTCACATATCCTGTTGTATATTCAACATTATATTTCGAGTAATGTATAGAAACACCTCCAATGAGGCAATCAGACGAGAATTCTTAATGGCGGGCGTGGCGGCCGGGATTGCCGTAGCATTTGATTCACCTATAGGTGGTGTCTTGTTTGTGTTTGAAAGCATGTCGTCATATTTCCCCCCGATGAAAATCATGTGGAATTCATTTGTCAGTGCCACCATTGCCGTGGTTATCTTGACAGGATTCAAGGGGAATAACTTTCAGGAACAGGATTTGTTTCAGGTTAATTTTGGGAATTTTAGTTGGTTGTTTATGGAGGTTGTTCCGTTTTTGGTGTTGGGTTTACTAGGTGGGGTTTATGGATATGGATTCACGAAGTTGAATAGTTATTTCGATACTATTCGACAAGATATTCGTACTAGACTATGTGATGTGTTTAAAGTAAGACACAAATATGGGAAATACCTGGAAATCTTTGTTGTCGTGATTATCACCACCTTGTTAAACTTCCCATTCCCCATGGCCAGACTTTCACTAGACACCTATTTAAAACTCCTATTCCAAGAATGCACGGAAAACGACACCACACCAATATGTCAAACCAGTACCGCCACAATGATAATCAAACTAATCTACTTCACCGTACAAGGAACCCTCCTCCTGGCGTACTCCTACGGGTTGGAACTCCCAGGTGGGATCCTCATGCCAACACTTGTAATCGGGGCGTCAACGGGTCGCATCCTCGGAATAATCACCTTACTCATCCAATCTAAATTCGCCGGGGAGTCAATGGCGACATGCACGGCCAAATCATGTTTAATTAGCCCTTCGTCATATGCCGTGATTGGTGCCGCTAGTTACATGACGGGGATCACGAAATTAACCATGTGTGTTGTGGTAATTATGTTTGAAATGACGGGCGCAGTAACGTATGTCCTTCCCATTATGTTTGCGGTTATGACGTCAAAGTTTATGAATGATTGGCTATGTGTGAATAATATCTATGATGTGCAATTGTCCCATTTTAATAGAGTGAAAGGTGACGGGGTGAATTCAGGCAAGGGGACAGGGTTGGTTAGTTTTAATACGTTGACTACGACGGAAAAGGCTAAATTACCGGATGTGTCTGTGGATTCTGTTATGATACCCATGGATCGCATGAAGTATTTATGTGTGAACCCGGAAGTTCCATATACTGTTAATGGGTTATACAATCTAACCAAGGATAATCATCAGGGATATCCTGTAATACTCAGCGTGGAAGACCCGGTATACTTGGGATACATCACAAAACTTGAACTCCTAACCAGTCTAAATGAATTACCGCCATCCACAAACTTCATCCAAATCGAAATCCCGGGATTCGAAACCGACAACGGCACGAAATTGAAACTATCTCCACAGCAACAAATGATAATCACGAATCCAGAAACGGTATTGATTCAAATAATACATGAATTTGAAAAGTTGTATTTGAACTATATGGCGATTGTCCAAGATGGGAAGTTTATGGGGTTCATTGATCGGTTTGTTATAAATAAGTTGATTGAAGTGGGTGCTGATGATGTGGATGTAACAGGGTATGGTTGGGAAAATGATGAGTTTTTGGGCGTTGTTGAATTGCTGGAGTTACGGGTTAATCGAAAGAGTATTGAGTTGATTACTTGATCGAGCTATTGAGCGAAGCGAGATAGCGAGAGAAAGTTTATGGAGTGATATAAAGATAAGGAAGTAAATCCATGACAGTTTCGCTCGATAAAGTGGAAAATACCAAGCTTGTATAAGGGATATAGACCATAGTGTAAAGTTAAGACATAGTTAGCGTATATAGAACAGAATGTAAAAGTACACTCGAGTATAGAAATCTATATCAAATTCAGTGGGATTGCGAGGCAAGGCAAAGGCATAGTAAGCTCATGCAGACTATATATGGAAAAAAAAGTGAAGACATTGTACGCATATAGTATATATAGATCATAGTGTAAAGAAAACACAAGTGCCCATTGTGTAAAGTACCCCAGTGTTAACTCTAGTATATACATCTAACATACCCAGCAAATGTATGTACTTGGTTGCAAAAAAATATATTTGTTTCGTGCGCTACCACATGCTTAGATGCTACCAAGTTTTTGGTCGATGTTTGTGGCTAACGCGTATCAAATTAATTTAACTCAAAAATCAAAACAAACAATTGATCTAGTTACTTCTTATAGTATACACACACAACATAATGAAAAAGAGTATACTTAAAGATAACACAGCTCCAATATTAAACCATGGGGATCGTCGAGTTTCATTTGCTCCCGAGGTAACATTACATAAAATCGACATTATATCACCTAATAAACGAAGAAAAACCATTCATGATATTTTGATCCCTGATGAGAATTTAATGATTGAGGAAGTATTAAGGGATAGTTCTGATGATGAGTTGTTTGGTGTTGATGAAGTTGGGGGTGAGGAGGAGGAGGAAGAGGAGGAGACTATGGAATTGACGGGGACGGTGCCGAGGTTTACTCCTTCCTTTGATCAATTTCCTGTTATTCATGATGGTGAAGAGGAGGAGACTATGGAGTTTACTGGGAGAGTTCAGGTGTTGAATCATGAGAAAGGAGAAGAAGTTGTGGATGTAAGGAATGAAATGACTCTGGTGAAAGCTACAGATCAAGACATTGATGGGTCAATGGATATAACACAAGAAATGGAACAAGTAATGCAACATATTCAACAATTAGAAAAAGCTCAAGAGCCAAGTAAGCTCTCGGTATATGAAGATGATAGTGATGAAGAAGAAGAAGAGGAAGAAGAAGAAGTTGAACCGGATATGGAAATCACTCAGCCAATAGCTACCATTATAACTCAACCTGAATCGAACACGAACCTCCAGATTGAACAAACAGAACAAGAAAAGTCGGACGAACAGGAAGAAATGGAATTGACTTATCCAATTAGATCACAAACTGTGAGTCAAACTTTCCTGAACATAGACTCAAATGATGTTGCTTCTCCACCCATGGAATTAACTCAAGCTTTCTCAACTATTAAAGCTATGACAAATGAAGCTGAACCAGTGGAATCAACCCAGGAAATCCAAGATGATATACAAGCTTCTCAACCGATGGAATTGACACAAGCCTTCTCGACGATAAAATCGCCCCAGGAAGAGATACAAGCTTCTCAAGCAATGGAATTGACTCAAGTTTCTTCAACTATAGATAAACCTGAACTTGAACAACTTTCACCTCCAATGGAATTCACACAAGCTTTTTCTTCGATCAAGGAATCAACTCCTCAAGAAGAACACCAAGACCATCAGAAACACCCTCAAGTGGGAGCACAAGAGGAAATCCCGGAAGTAGAAGTACAAGAACGAGTGCAAACACAAGAAAAGGAACAAGTACAAGAAGTTCAAGAGCAAGAACAAGAACAAGTCGAAGAAGAAGAAGAGGCAATGGAGATTACTCAACCAATACCCTCGATACAGGCGAATATACAACAAGTGCAAGAAGAATCACAAGACCAAGAAGAAGCTATGGAGATGACTCAGCCTATCTCCACAATTCAGTCGGATCAACAACAAGTAGAGGAACGAGAAGAACCTATGGAAATGACTCAACCAATCTCGACAATTCAATCGACTACTTTACAAGATTTACAAATTGCACACCCATTATCACCAATTCAATCTACACCTTCTCCACCGGAGGAACCCATGGAAATAACTGAACCTATATTAAAGCCTATATTGCAACCTATAACATTTTCCAATGAAGAGTCTACAGATCTAAAACAACCTGAACCTGCCAGTGAAACAGACGCTAATAGTTCCCGGATTGAAGAACATGTGGTCACTACCACCATCCCACTTGCCGAAGTATCCCAAATACAAGACGACGACGAGGAAGAAGAAGAGATCGACGAAGATTATGAACCAGTTAAATTATCCCAATTCTTGGATGATATCGGGATTAAATTCTATGATGATTCTGAACTTGAACTTAATTCATTCCCTCGATTCAGTCTTGAGACAGACATGCTGGATATTACCAGTATTGATTATTTCATGACGATTTCTAAATTACCCTTGTTATCATTATATGAATTCAGTTGTTCTGAATTAAACAAGAATTTAATTGATTTAAGAATTGTATTTCAAGAGTTTAACCAACAGATTGAAATCAACAACCCTTTGATATTCCGGAATTATTATAATTGTGAACCACAACAACAGGTGGCTATGCGGGAGAGATTGAATGATGTAAGGGAATATATGAGGTTTATGAGTCGGAAAACTTGGTATGATTGGCGATATCAGGTGACGAACTCGTTATTAGAGGAAAGAACCAGTAGATATCATGAATTAATTAATGATAAACTGGAACTAATTAAGGATATTGAACAATTACGGAAATTGAAATTGAAATGTCATTCATATCTTGATCAATTACGGAATAAACTTTTAGATTTACAACGGGCCAAATTAGAAATTGGCAAGATCCCACCACTGGAGTTGGTTAAATTACTGAATGATTTGAAAGGGTATAAATTGGAAATGTTGGCCATTAATGAAAAGATCTCACAACGTACCCATGAATTGAATCAACTTAAAAAGAAACTACTCGAGGTTGAACAAGTACAGAGTGATTTACAAACACAAGTAACCCAAGCTAGTACCTCCGTACGTAAACTTAAACTTAATGACAAATTAGAAGTCACTTGTCATTATTTAACGTTTAAATTATTACAACAGTTGAATGACTTACAATATGTAAAACATGACCTGGGGTACGTACAATTCATATATATGAAAGATGTATTAGTTACGATTGGGAAAGACGATATTCAATTTGAACTACTGGGAAGCAACAATTTCAAGAATAAACAATTATTATCATATGTATTACAAATACCTATCTCAGCCCCGACCATCCACCAAGAGTTTATTCAATTCAGTCAAGGTTTAAAATGGTTAAAGAAGTTAGATTATGAATTATACTTGTTGAATTTCCAATATGAAATTAAACTAGTACAAGCTGATGATATTCAATTCATTATGGAATATTTTAATTTCGCAGCCAATTGTAAAATTGAAATTCTGGGTCAAATATCACTTGAGAAGTTGATAAATTATCATCAACATATTGTGTGTAAGGGGGAGATCACTAGGTATAAACGGGCTAATGATGATATATCGTATGTCTTACCCCAGATCCAACTCCTTTCACCAATGTTTTCCAGGATTACCCTTAAATAGATTTACACACATACTACTGGTGTATATTGATTATAGACCACTGGCCCATTACGTGGCGTATATTAATCACTCTAACTAGTACACTATCTTTAAAAAGTACCTCTCCGTATATTCTTACATATTTGAAGACTTATTAAGGAATATTGTATTACATAATGTACATTAATTTCTGTGTATATGACGTAACTATTTATAGTCTAATGACTGGCATTAACCAGTCTAATGAGTCGCATTAAGGAAAATGGTAGCACCTAAACATACAAACATCACCAAAACACCCCAAATACTTAAAAATAATCCACCATATTTACAAAATCTCTCTAAATTATTCAATTTAGTATTATCCCCCAAGGGTTTAATCAACAAAAACCCAAACAACCCCGGTAATATAAATGAAATTGAAGTAGACCCAGTTGAACCGACAAATGCCAATACATGCGCTAAAGAAGTCACGGTTATAGCCACCAAATAAGACAACACGACAATCACGGTGGTGATTATATAAAATCTCTTTGTCGTAAGTGGGACAATTATCGGATCATGCCCGGCGGTATCTTGAGCACCTTCCATGGGTGTAGTTGATATAAATGATTCATTTTGAACTGATTCATTGTCATTCACCGATTCAATATCGGAATGTAATGTAGTATACCCCTGTTGTTCATTATTATGATCGGCTTTCCTCATTTTAAATTCCGCAACTCCTTGAGTTATGAAATGATACACGTGATTCATGGATCCACGACATGGATGACATTGTAACGGGAATGATAAACTAACCATTACAACAATACATAATCGACCAATCAAAGACGATATGGAACTCTTGGGATATAACGTGATAATGTTGCCGTTAACCGTGGTTCCAAAGGTCAAGTATCCGAAAATACCCACGATAAGATATGATATTAATGCCGTACTGATTGCATTTCGAATAATTATATTCGATTGTCTGGTTTGAGATCCGGCCTGTTCATCCGGTTTTAATTCATTGATAATGGCAAACATATTTTGATGACATGTATATGCAAACACAAAAATGGGGAATGAACTTAATGTAGATTTAATTGAAATTGGCCCGAAATAATCCACATGCTTATCCGGGATTACGACATCCGACCGGAAATAATGTTCAATTACCAAACAAATCAAATAAACCACCGAGAACAACGCCACAAACGACGCATATTTCAAACTATCGAGTTTCTTCAAATATGACAAGGGAATAATAATCACCATAAACACCGAGATCCAGAAATTCCGGGCCATGAAAATCGACAGTTCCGGTGTGTTTACCGATTCCATGATTTTCGGCATTAAATCACCAATAACAACAAGATATGATACTCCGACCCCAAAACATTTAATTGATATGGCTGAATCAAATATAATTGATAATTTAGGATATGTTAATTGTGCTAAACTGAAATATGACACCGAACCACGTTGATCAGTATATTTAGCAACTTTATTCTGAAGATATAGCCCGAAAGCCGAGGTTAAACTTGACCAAAGGATAAGAATAGATCCAAATAATAAACCATTGGCCTTAAGACCAAATGGCATGGCAAGAATACCCGCACCAACTATGGTGTTTAATAAGTTGATAGTACCTGATTTTATAGTAGCTCTGCCCATATTTAACCTGTACTATATATATCTAATTGTAAGAAAGCCTCTGTCTGTCTGTATGTGTAAGTGTATGCTATTGCATTTGACACTTTACTAGCGTATAATTAAAAGAACAAGTTTATCTATAATTAAATCACGCCAAAATTCACAAATAAATGACAACTTTTTTCTGCTGTGTTTTGGTGGTTAGGAAATTTTACTGTGTTGTTAGATTGGACCAATACACACGACCTGATCCAATCTCGCTACAATACATTAAATAACATAAATATATAGATATAGATTTATATAAATAGAAAAGAGATAAAACAATTTGGTAACTGTAGCTACATAACCATACACATATTCAAATGGCATGTATAACATATATCATATATGTTACTTAAAATATTAACCAACCAATAAGGAATGAAATAAGAATCAACAATAAAGCAACTGGTAAGGAAATTCCATTGACTGGTTCACTATTTTGAGCAACAGCACGAGTAGCT
Source organism: Spathaspora girioi (assembly GCA_001657455.1). Classification (NCBI taxonomy): domain Eukaryota; kingdom Fungi; phylum Ascomycota; class Pichiomycetes; order Serinales; family Debaryomycetaceae; genus Spathaspora; species Spathaspora girioi. Next base: position 33,714 of record LQMS01002290.1, on the reverse strand, counting down.
GAAGCTGCAGCAGCAGCAGCGGCGGCAGCGGCAGCAGTGGTACTGTTACGTTCATTATCATCCAACTTAGAAGCTAAAGTACGAACTTGTTGTGCCAAAGCTTCCATTTCCAGTTGTAATTCTGGCGAAGCTTGTGGAGTTGCAGCAGCAACCACGGGTCTCTTTTCCTGTTGGTATTCTCTACTGTTGTTCAAAGCAGGTTCATGATATACTTTTTCAGGTAAAGATGGTGCAGTAGAAGGTTGAGTATTTGGATGAGCATCAATTGACCGGTCATTCACTTGTTCATAATCATCATCATTAGTAACGCGATAATTAACTCTTAATTTCTTGGAAACCATTTGTGATTTATATCTTGTTTCCAAGTTTGCCCAATGTTCACCAACTCTACTAGCATCGTGTAATTCTGGGGCTGGTAAAGACACTAATAAAAATTTATCCTTACATTTATAATCCAGGGGTAAAGGTTCAGCAAACCCTTGAAGAATCACCGAGATATCCAATGATTCTCCAGGAGCAAGTAATGAAGCATTAGGACGAACACAATATAATTTAGGCGCAGTAGTCTTAACTTTAAATGCCAAGGGAGTTGACGTTGTATTGGTTAATGTCAAAGATTCCGTTGATTGTTTTTGAAACGAACCTACAGGCATATAGTTAGTAATCAATCAATCTACACCGGATCAAGAACTTTAAACATACCTTTGAATTCTAATGTATTGGGGGTGATTTCCATTGTAGTCAGACGTGTTTAAAAAGTAAATAGGGATAGGAATTCAACCACGTAATAGTTTTGTAGCTTTTAAAAAAAAAGATCTATTTTCAATAAAGAATTAAAATTTGGAACAAAAAATGTAAAATAAATACTTGCAAGTAAATCACTTATATTAGTTCTATACTATTAGATTCCAACTTGAAAAAGATTATTAAAAGAAATATTGTCAACTTTAAATGGTAAAACCTTCAATGTTTCAAGTGTGTGATTCTTTTTTTTTTGCTGGCGTCTTTCGTTGCTTGTCAAAACTCTTTTCCATATGGGGGAATTTCTCTTCTTCCCCACCACGACAAAAAGAACATGTCAAGAAATTACTCCATTTAACCGTTTTTCACATGATAGAATTATGTTCCTCTTCAATTACCCCACCATCACATGGTTGTTGAGCAGCATATGACCGTTTCTTCTGTACAATAATTCTCACCAATAAAGTTTATATGATGAATTGTGTAGAATCCAGCAAGAGAGGGTAGCAAAAACTTAGCTGTTGATATTCTGGCTAATACTCGGATTGAAAGCGCTTACAGGTCTTTGATAGTTTAAGAATTATTTTGAAAATAGAACTTTAAATCTCATATTGAAATTATGGAAAATATAAACAACATCATAACAAAAAAGATCTTTCCGAAAGATCTACATGTTCCGAATTATCATATAAAACAGTATGGACAAACCAATAAACATAACAAAAACTGATCAATTAATTCTTAGTGAATTGTAAAAAAGACTGATCACTGAAGTAATAACATTTATATCACTATATAGAACTATGTATTATATACTAACTGTGAAAATCAAATTTTTGGATAGCATTTTTCGAAAATCTTGAAATCGAAAGATTGAAACTTCCCGATTTCTGGTCATTTCTAAAGAAGCACGTAGAATCAAACGATGGAAAAGCTGGTCCAGTGGATTTAGGATCTATTGTTCGGGATAGTCACAACATAACATATGCGTCCAAGAAAAATTGCATGTCGTCGTTGTAGACTTGGTAACGTGATTTTGGGTGTGTTGTTCTCATAAGAAAAACGATCGTTTCAAGATTTGATTGCAAATAAATTGAGAAACCAATGCTCATACTCTATCAGTTGAATTAACCAATCATTGTGTTCCGAATAGAACCTCCTGGTATTTAACCAGCCGGTTCGCAACTAGTTTTTATATATGTTATTTTATGATGTTAATTATTCTATTATTATATTGTTTTGTTTAGTATTTAATATATTTATATATTAAGATATAAACTTGTAAAACATTAGTTACTGCGCTCACCTACAGAGACTAGCTAATTAAACAGTGATAGATCTAAATTAAGAAGTGTTTAGATACTTGCACAAAGAAAGTATAATAAAATCCGGACCAAAACCACAGGTGCTATATTTTCTACTGACAAATATGTCAAGGAAGAAGCACAACATTATTGCTACTGTCACAAGTATTTCAATGAATATAAGTCGGGAACCATTGAAGATAAAGTAAGACTAGTCAAATCTGCCATCAAAACCCACCATGATGGTGAACCTTATGGTATGACTCCAGATAAGTGGAGAGAAATTTGGTTATTACTTATTAAATGGAACTGAAAGTTGCTATAAGAAGCTGTTGAAAGTGTTGAATGGAGTGTTATAAAAGCGGGTATTGTAAGAACTTGCTTTAAGGCAACTCATTAAATACCCTACAAATGTTATCACTATGGATAAGATTCTGGATGTCACTAGTCCATATGAATTTTGGAATGAAGTATATCCTCGAATGTTGGGTCTTGCTTCGATTGCTGAAGTCAAGGTAGAAATTGAAAAAGGTAATAATCCCAAAGGTGCTAAACCTCTGACAGTAAACGTGGTAAGAATGGTAACCTGGCTTGTTTCGCTTGTGGTAAAGGTGATCACAGAATGAAAAAATGTTTTACTTTACAACACTTGGAAAGAAATGGTGACTTCACTTGGAATGAATCAAAGTTATTTAGTCGTGATGGAAAGAACGTGGTTGCTAAAGCTGCTAAGCTGGTTGCTGATACGAGGCCTCGTTATCAAGTCTATGTAGTTCTTCTCCGGATCCGAGCAAATTTATTCAAATTCAAGAATCATTCATCACACATGCTATTCCATACCATTTGTGGGCTAGGGATCATATAGCCGTGAATTTAGCAGGCAAAATTGAATTCTCAAAGGGAAACCCCATCGAATAAAACGACGACTGGCTGGAAGGATTGTGCTTTTGTAGTACCTTTATAAAAGATTGGCAGGCAAAACATGAGAAAGTAGCGGACTACAAGAACTCTTTCATCTCGGAACGAAACCAGATTGTATCCTCTTATTAGAAATAAACTGAATCCTGAATATTGGGACTTGGTATTAAATGTTTCTACTTAAAATGCTGTGATGTTTCGACTTAAAGGATTTAGTCAGAATGACACGATGTTATTTTTGCCCCCTTTCTAAAATGAAAGTCAAAACCGAAGGGTTAGCTTCGGCGAGGCCTAGCCATTATTTCTGCCCCCCCTCTGAAATGAAAGTCAAAACCGAGCTGTTAACTTCGGCGAGGCACATAAGTTGACTAAATGTTGTTTCAGCCCCCCCTTTCTGAAGTGAAAGTCGAAACCAAGGTATTATCCTCCGGCGAGGCCAAATCATAATAAGACGTTACTATAGCCCCCCTTCTGAAATGAAAGTCAAAACCGAGCTATTAACTGCGGCGGGGCCTAGTACTCTGATTGAAGTTTTAAATGATGATGGCATCCGAGATACGGCTGAAGGTACGGGGATTAACGAATGCGGGCGATCGGAAACGAATACATGACCTTTTCAAGCTTGGGCATATTCAGCTGACTGGAAGAAGAAGAAAAGTTGGAATAGTATGATTTTGCATACTCCCACGCCTGACGGTCTGGATTTTGTTGGGAAATGCATTTATGGAGGATCATGGATTTTATGTCAGTTATGAAGATAACATTGAATGATGGTTCTTAAATTGAAATGTTAAAATTTGTGTCGTAAAAAGAGATATAAGTTTCCAATGAATGATGCTGGAATCTTGATTTGTTCGCTGATGTATTGCAAAAGCTGGTTTGAATCTGAAATATTTTTGTATAAGCTGCTGGGGTATTCTGATGTGTTTTAAAGAAGGTTCTTCATAGAATTATACTACTGACGATGGTGCGATTATTGGATCGCGTATTCCCGATGATATTCCACTACCAATCTTTAACCGTGATGTCTTACCTACACCCCATGAATCTGCTAATGCTAGAAGGAGTAAAGAGCCCCAATATCGGGCTAGTAATTATGATATTTTTCCTGCTGCTCAAAGAAATATATATCTCAGGGACTACTCGGTTAAGTTTGAATATTGGTTTTGAAGAATTGTTGCAACTGAACCCGGACTATCGTGACTTCATACATAGGATTACTAAACGTTACTTTAGACCCCGTTCTGAAAGACCAACTGATGAAAATGATGGTGATGCTGAACTCACGGCTTCTGCGAGGCCGCGTAATTCTGTCTAAAATTGTATCACTGTCTGATGTTTTGAAAGGTGGTAAATTGGTTAAACCATCCATTCCATTGTAATAAGTTCGATAGACAACTAGTATCACATCAGATTAGAAGTCAAATCGTGTTATTTAATTCGTCTTTAAAACTTACTTACTGTTAAAACTTCATTAAAAGAAAATTTTTACCAATTATCATGGCCACTGAAATGGACATTGATTCCAACACTCAAGTTGGTAAAACTGTGGATAAAAGCTCCGATACATCCACACAGGCTTACAACATGTCCCTGGTTCGGGCTGCCGTTAGCTCTGTAAATGAGTATTCAAGTTTCATGTTAGACATTGACTTGGAAACCGCTGAAGATATCATTTTGCAAGATGGTATGTCGTGGTACAAACTCCATTGCATTTAAGGCTAAATTGAATGGTATTTTGGTTGATGTTAAGTACGACCCGGGAAGTTGGACTACTTTGGTCAATCCAAAATTAGTTGATAAATTGAAGTTACTTGTTAAGCTGACTAAGGTAATCATTGGTGGTATTTTCGTGAATTATGCTCCTGTTAAAATTATGTTTAAATCTCATGTACCTTGGATCCTGAAAAGGTAGTCACTTGGAAACAAGAGAGATAGCGGTGTCTCTATGTTGCAAAAGATGATTCTGGATGGTCAGTTGGTACGAAGTGATGGTAATTACGCTATTCCTTGGTTTCTTATTCCTAAGTCAGATGGTTCATATAGAATGTTGATAGATCTTAGGGAATTAAATAAACACCTTGAACTTGAAGCATCCTACCCATTAGCTGTAGAAGTCGAGAATTCAATACATATATAGATGTTAAAAATGCATATTTCCAAATTCATTCTTAGACCCTTCTACTAGTGACAGGTTCTATGACGCCACCTGGATTGTTGAAATATGTATAACCACATGGATTCCTGAATTCTGTTAGTATTTAGAATATCCTTACTTCTGTTTTAACTCCGGTTGCTAAGAATGTTATAAATTTTATAGATGACATTGCTGTTAAAGGACCATCTATAGAAGAATTTGAAAATGATCCAGAAGGTACTATTGTTGCACATATTGATTTGGTTATAAAGGTCTTTGAATTGTTGAATCACGCTAATTTGAAGGTACATCCGCGGACGTTGATCTTTGCCGTGGATTCGTTGGATTCCCGAAGCAAAAACCTTGATTCAACTGAAATTGAAAGCTATTAAGAATTATCCTTTACCTGGGACTAGCAAGTTGAAGTCTTACTTAGGTTTGGTCAATTTTTATAGTTCGTTGATTCCATGATTTTCTGAAATTACTGCTCCGTTGTATAAAATGATTGTCAAAAGGAATAAGTTATATCAGAAAAGGAAGCTGGGTGCTTCTTTTTATATGTGGGTGAGAGCCTTGGGGGCGGAAGGCTCGGGAGGCGAGAGGGGAGGGGTGAACTTACTCTTATTGGACAGATATTGTTGATTGGCGAAAAGTTTAAATAATATAAACAACCCATTGTTAAATAATCCGGGTAACATTTAGATAAAAATTATTGATGAAGTATAATTATGGAAAACTTTAAACGTGTGAGAATCTCCTCAAATTAGTTTAATCTTATATAGAAATTAAGTATAAACAGGATATTAAGCATTACGAAACGATCAATTAATTTAATGGAGTGACGGTTTTGATCCTTGAAAGTTATCCATCATATGTTCGGGTTTGGATACATTTACAGTCGGGTTGTTTATTTTCTCTTTAAAAGATTAAAGTGTATTTTAGTAACTCTTGTGAAAGCCAAAATAAAAGAGCTTTTTTTGCTTTTACTTATAGTATTGAGAAATACTATATAATTTACAAACCTTGTAGAAAAGCCTAACTCTTAGGATGACCCCGCTTCGCTATTGCAGTTGAACTCTATATCTTATTTCATTGCATTAATAAGAGTTCTTTGGAACTCGGTGGCAATTGCCACGTTTATGTACGGCCTAATACTCTCCGATTTAATAGTACAAAGTCAGCTACAGTTATTCGCATCCACGCATTCTCTTTGTTATAGAAAAATAGAGCAAAATTCGCACAGAACAAATACACTTACAGAAGATATAATAACTCTCCTACAGACAGGGTTTTCACTATTGCGATAAGTGCTATTCTAAACTGAAAAGTACACATGTCGATGTAGAAAGTTACAGAAAATCACATGTTTCAATTCTTGATGTACACCGAGGATAGGCGTGTTAAACAATTTGCACTTAATTTAAGTTTTTCGCAACTAAACTGACATAATTTTTAGCAATTTTCACAAACACATATTCTTTTCATTTTCAAATATACTTTGTCCAAGAATTTCCCAATGCAAAGGTCAAGAAGCTGGAAATCATTAAAGTATGTGTTTAGAAAACCAGACCAATCAAAAGATCAACAACCAGTTGTACCTGGTTCGGAAAATCAAATTAATAACGATGAACTTAACCTGAATGATGGAAAGATTCAAGATCTCCAACAAATCCACCATAAAAGAAAACAGCAAAAAGAAGAACAAGAAGAAAAGATCTTAACTCAATCTACCAGGATTATTCAACCTTCCCATAGATTTTTAAGTACAATTTCTCTTCCTGATTCAGAAAATAATATTCATCCATTGTTGCCGCTGAACTCTAATCAATCTGACAAATTTCCAAACATTAAAAATCCACCAGAGTCACAAGATGACTTAGAAGTATGTTTTGGTAAAGAAGAAGATTTTGCAACCTTCTTTGAATTCGAAAAGGAAAACAACAATAACTTCGATTTTCTCACGAAGAATCCAGAAATAACTCAATTAGACCCTTATGCCAAAGTTATGACCAACCTCTTAAAACAACTTAAAGAGAATTTCCCCCAAACCGTTGCAATTAGTAATTATAATGGAGTTCCAATGAAACACATTGGGTTTCAATTGCCTCGTGAACAAGAACGCTTAGCTAATGCGCAAATATCTCAATATAGATTCGATAATCCTTATGAAAGAAAACGATTTCCTCATGAATGGTTGGTGTGGTATTATGATAAAGACAACATGAAACGAATTTATAATTCAATACAATCTGAAAAACATTTGAATGTGTTTATTAACCAGGAATTACCATGTTTGAAAAAATGTCATATTATGAAACGGGGTCTTGTTCCAAATACTTCATTTCACCCACATGGATATCTTGTTAATTTAGAATTAAGAAATGTAAATACTGCGGAATTGTTGTTGATTACTTTGTTTATATTGAGTGATCGGATTTATTATTATGAAACAACTACGGGAATAACAGGAATTTCATTTACAAATAAACTAAAATATACCAGAGTTACATTATGGTTTCATCCAAATCCAAGTAAAACATATGATATTATGGTTGAAGTTAAAAAAGTTACTCGGATATTATTTCTGTTGATTTATGATTTTGAAGCTACAAAAGTTAGACAGGTTACATTAGTGAATAATGATACATTTACAACAACAGTTTGTTAACTTAGCACAGAAGGGTAGCTATTTAGATATATTCCTTATTTCATGTATAGCTTAATAATCGTCTCCTCGGGTGACAACTTCTTTCTTGTGTGGATGTAACAATATAGTATGTTCAAATTGAGCAGTATAACTTCCTTTCTTATCTACCAAAGGAGCATAATCTTCTACAATCCCAGCTCTAACCAATTGATTCAAGGCAAACAAATACTTATCTTCTCCGGTACGTTCCAAATATCTTCTACACCAAGGTAATGTTCCAAAATTACTTTTAATATTATCTAATAATACTTTGGCTCGTTCAGAAGGAGCTCGGATACTTTCAGCCTCTTTATTATATGCATAATGAGAACATTCACCTTCAGTTAAAACATACCCATTACCAGTAGAACCAAACGTTTCAATGGCAAACGTTTCACCTTCTTCCATCTTGGTCATATCTCCATTGGCGACAATAGGCACGGTTTTACCGGAATGAATCACATAATCTCCAATATTATGTCCATTTAAATTTCTTATACATTTAACCGGATAGAATTTCCCATGTTCTTCCACTTCATATGATTCCATAACTTCTTGAATCGCAGCACCAATATCATTCAATCTAACATCTATACCTGATTCCTTAACACCAGTATTAGTCGCCTCTTTAACGGCTTGCAACAAAGGGTTATATTTACCAGTTTGTTCAAATGTCATTGTGAATGCCGAATCACAAATATGACCATTTACATGAACTCCAATATCAACTTTCATAATATCATCCTGATGTAAAACCAACTTATCACCAGTATTTGGAGTATAATGAGCAGCAACATGATTTAAACTTAATCCAGTAGGGAACCCAATTCCAGCTTCTTTAGTATGAACATTGCCAGAATATGCCCTCACGGAATTCTCAATCAAATCAGCAATTTCAATCATGGTCATCCCGGGTTTAATACTACTTTGAGCTTTATGACGGACTCGGCGGTGAATTTCGGCTCCCTTACGGAAATCTTGCCATTTATTATTAGATTGGTTATCCAAGTATCGAAGTTCTTCCGAAGTGGTACGGTGGGAATTAACATCAAGTGGATACTCTTGCCATTCCCCTTCGGGGAATATGCTATCCGGATATGAAGAATCTATCGTGGTTAACTTCTTCTTCTTTTTCGACTTTTTCTTTTTCGAGCTAGTGGTTGTAGTTGCTTCAGGTTCAGCTGTTGCACCGGAATTATTTTCGTCAAGGGATAAATCTTGAACTTTCAATTCGTCAATCTTAGGTTCTGCGGTAGTAGCAGTTTCAACTTCAGCAGCAGTCATTGTTAGATCTTCTTCAATAGTTATTGAAAGCTCAAGCAAGCCGGTTTGAGATGTCCTTTAACTGAATTTCTTACAAAAAAAAAAAAAGAAAAAAGAATATAGCAATATGTATGATCAAATAATTTTTCAGTATGATATTACCCCGAAATACTCCCCTATCATTTATTAGATATCTAAACACTAATAGTACAAGCAATGGACTATTTATCGTATCTATTGGTAATCCCGAACCTCAATATGCAAATACGAGACATAATGTAGGCCACCGTATGATGAACCAACTAATCAACACTTATTGGAAGGGTCATATAACACCTATGCAAACCAACTTGTACAAATCAAGTAAATATCCAAATATCGTGCTATTCAAATCAAAAGACCAATATATGAATCTACAAGGGAAACCAATCTCCACCCAGTTTAATAAAATTAGAAAAGAATATTCTCAATTGGTGATTTTACACGATGAATTACAATTAGACTTGGGGAAATATCAAGTTCGGAAGCCAGGAACAAGTGCTCGAGGTCATAATGGATTGAAATCAATTAATTCATATTTGAAAAATGATTATTTGAAATTTGGAATTGGAATTGGAAAACCAAATGAGAAACAAGAGGTGGTTGATCATGTGTTGTCGAAATTTAACCCGCAAGAACAGGAAATTATTGATTTTGATGTTATCCCTAAATGTGTTGAAGATTTAGAAAAGCTAATCCAAGAGGATTTGGATAGGAAGCTCTAGCAATGCAAACATATAATCCAATCTTAAGAAATTTCCCCATATAAAGACCTGTATATAGCCCCTCGGACTTATGGATTAGGGATTTTCAAATCCATCCATACTGCAATTGCCTTTTACTAAGTAATAGTTAATATATAAGTAATTACTCGCGCGTTTCTCTTGGTAATTGCCGTACTAGCTTAGAATACCGACATGCTTTTTAAAGTGATAGCACTTTCAATATCTATTACATCAAAATATTATACATTCAAAATAGGAAAATTAAGCGAATAATTATACAAAAGTAGAAAACAATATAAATCCTTTGATTATTGTCTAAATCCCACATCACTCTTTATCTCGAAACAAAACCTTATTAAAATTCAACATCTTCCCTTCAATCTTGCCTCTCATACCAGGAGTTCCATTGCCACCTCCATTAATTAAATTATTAAAATCTGGAGTTCTTAATAAATTTCTCGCAGCGGCTCCACCAGGTGAGGGAGTAAAGAAATTCACATAATCATTCATATTGAACCCAGTAGGAGTCAATGTCAACCCTTGTGATGGTAACCCGCCTCTCATTGAGTTCAAGAACCCCTCAGGTGTTAGTCTCAGTGATGGCGTATCTCTATTTAGGTTAGAACCACGCTTTGGAGTCACGGGTGGTGCTCCGGCTCCTCCTCCTGTCGTCGTCAGAGTTGATATGGTGGAACTTGAAGACACAGGTGGTAAAGGAGCAAGAAATTGTGGAGCTTGTTGAACTTGTCTCTGCAGGGATGTTCTAGGGGTTGATAATGCATTGGTTTGGTAATATGGTTTAGCAGGTGAAGGGGACGTGGCCAAGTACATTAACAAATCTGCACCTTCGGCATCGTTATATGCTCCTCCTGCTCCTGGTTGCTGCAGCTTTTGCTGGGCCATTCCTGAACCGTTCTGTTGGAGTCGACTTAACATTTGGTGACGTTGAGTAGGGGTCCTTAAACCATTATCAAGTTCTTGCTTTGATAACGGAGGAGTAGTAGCAGCAGCATTAGCAACAGTGACATTAGGAACCTGGTGACCTGCTTCATTCTTCCCATTGTTGGTCATATCTAGAGAAGGTTTTAATGCATGTTGAATAGATGGTGATTCCTTAGGACTGATTTCTTGCAACACCATCTTCACCTTAGGACTTGACTTCTTACGTCTCTTGAGCGGAGAATCATCCATACCACCTATAGCCTCCTCACTTGTATGTTTCAAAGGAGAAGACGCAAGGTATACCGCCGTTGGTGTCCTGATATGTGTAGGACTCCTGCCACTTGGGGAATACAAATTATTATTCCCGCCAACACTAGTGTTATTCAACGAGTTATAAGTGATAGGACTCGAAGATTGGAAATTCTCCCGAATGGGGGAGATTACATCCTTAGGGGTAGTGGTGGAAGACATGATCCTTTTCAAAGGTGACGATCGAATTAATTTGGATTGAGGTGTCGTGCGAATATTGGTGGGGGAAAGTGATTGTTTGGCAGTTATACTGGCTTTGGAAAGCTTCTTTTTCAATTCACGAGCGATTTTCTCTAATTCTTCCTTTTTCAAGGGCGTCTTGTTGAGTTTAGAATGAGAGGTGAGAGTGGTTGTTGATGTAGACCTGGAGGGTATTTCCATCGACATGTTGCTGTTGTCGGAATATTCTTCATATATTGTATTTTCTATTTGCATGGTGGAAGGTGTCATTCGTTAATAGAAATATGGATAAACAGTATGAGGTTGTATATGTCAGGATCCTATTTCTGGGAATATGAAACAAGGTTCTTGGTCGAACAAAAAAAGCAAATGAGAAACAGCAATTAAAGGAACACAATGATAAGTTGTTGTAAGTTCGAACTTTTATTTTAAATTTCAAAATTGACAGGCGTCTCAAAGATTGCACTTAGGAAAACAATGGATGACGGAAATTAAGCACAAACAAAAAACCAATTAATCTGAATCGAGTAATATGAACCAAATGGAAAAGAACAAGAAAACAAAGAAGACCAAGTTCCTTTGTGTGTTAAATTTCTTGGTTTCTTTCCTTCAATGAATTGTGGTAGTTATAACAAAAACGCAAAATTTTTATATTCTATGCCAATTAAATTAACGTAAAATACGTGTTGTGTTTCAACTCCTTCGATGGGGAAAGGAGGTCTACAACAAAAAGAAAAAGAAAAAGAAAACTTAAAACACGCGTGTAATTAAAGAGAGAAAAAAAACTTTAAATTAAATGCGTTCATTTATCCCAATTGGGAAAAAATCAAACAAGAGCTCGCTACCATTAATCACGTCAAGTTAATTAACGCAATGTTGCGTTAGAGACGACAAGTTACATAATTGATGCACATCTAGATTGAATTTAAAGTTAAAGGCATTTTCATATTGTTTTGGTCGATATTCTCTATCGTAATTCTACCCGGGAGATGTCAAGTAGAAGTCACTTTTGGTATTCTGGTGCGGCATAATTAACGAAGTATTATTTAAGCCTTTCTCTGTTCTGTCCTCCTTTTTCTTAGCTGAAACGATTACACAACTCTAATACATATTGATGTGTAATCATTATAGGTACTCTTCGTGCAGTTATGCAACAAACAACTGATGAAAATATGAGATATACTTGTTCTCCTTGATAAAACATTTTACGGTTTCCGAATAGAATGACTTGATGTGTTTTTTCTCTGGATCTATTCTCGAAAATTACCTAGCTGGACACTTGACTCATTGATATTTAAAGAAAAGAGCTAGAGCTCATCAATTGCATTCGTATTCGCCAGTTGTCCTACAATTGTGTACAATTTCGTAAAACAAGGAGCCAATGAATCATCAAGTTAGTCAACTTGAAAGCACTGGTGGCTTTTTTCCAATACTAGAATTACCGAATGAGATTATTGTCCAAATATTCGGTCTTCTTAACCAACTAGATGTTCTTCTGTTATTGAAAGTAAACAAGAAATTGTATTCTTCGGGAATTCCTAACTTATACCGTTCCATATACCTTCATAATGGATTATATGATTCGATATCTTTATCGAAGCATACCTACAGTTCGTTTTATTTAAAGTATACAATCATCAACTCTCTTTCCAAGTTTATTACAATAGTTCAAGACACCCCACATATCCACTTGATCAAGGGAGTTTTGATTTCAGATTATGACGTAATGGACCTCCACGAAATATCAGTAATCTACTCTCGGGTACATGTTCCTATTGGATTTGAAAATGGATGGAATGATGAGTTTACCCTGCTTGATATGCTGTCAGTGAGGGGTATGGTGCTTTATACCAAGAATTACAACATATTTAACCAATGCGTGACTGACTTCAATTACTCAATTAAACATTTAGAGATCACACCGGATTCTGAACATACATTGTTCTGGGTCTTTTCCAAGTTAAAGGGATTGGAATCAGTTACTATACATATGGCTAGTGATTTACTACTAGAGCAACTTCGAATTGTAATTACATCCAAGTTGGATATCAAGGAATTAGTTTTACGACGGTCTACTGTTAGTAAGGCAAATTTATACCCTGCGTTGGATCACCTTTTCATACTTGAACTGATTGAAATCTTTTGCTACAGTACAGTTTTGTACTATGAAGAGCCCCATTTGGAATATTTACTCCGTCATTTGCCAAAACTTAGTTGCTTATTTGCTCGTGGAACTAAATATTTTTATGAAGAAACTTTAAGTTTACCCCCAAATAGTTTATCATTTTTGTGTTTACAAGATGATGATCCGGAAGACCGATCAACATTTCTAGACTATAATCAAGTCATGCAATATATAGGAAATCAAGAGAAATCATTGACTACTTTGATGTTACTGGACAATCTACATCCTAATTTAGACACTGCATGGGTGAATAGAGTGTACCGACATAAATTTGATGTAGATGATTCAGGAAATATACAATATTGGCATTTAATTGAACAAATCTTGGAAATGGGAAAGAAATTTCCTAAATTGAATAGAATTGTTTTGAACAGGACGGTATATTTTGTCAAACGACATGATGAAGAGAGAATAGAGATTATTCCTTGCAAGAGAAGGCGAGGTAATATGAACTCTGTATCACCCTGTTCTATAACATCACCCAATTCTTCCGAGAATAGTTCAGATGACCTTCTGGATCAATAATAGGAGCACTGGTCGTTCACAAGCTATGTCCAAGAAACTAAAATCCTGTTTTACATATACCTCTAGATTATAATTTGTTCAATTTTCCAGGAATTGTAATTAGATTCATAGAACAGCAGCAATGTTTCTTGTACCACAACTGGATTCCTAAGGAAAATAGCATATTGGAATTAGGAATACCAACTTGAAATCTAACTTGAACTATCATTTATATTATCTCGTGTATATACATCATCGGTATGTTAATCCAGTACTTCGCTACTCCTAGAACTTTTTGCTATCATTTCGAATACTATATGAATGCATTGGATAATTTACATACTTAATGGAGCTTACCAATAGGTGGAGGAGGGCTTTTCGTTCATAAAGCTTGTTCAGGGGTTATTTCAAGTTCCAACTTGTTGCATTATGCTATAATTTGTATTTCCAATTTACAAATAAAATTCTTCATAGATTATGTTAGATTCTCTTCATTTTTCTTATTATTAAGGATTGAATTCCCCCGCCTTAGCAATCTTGGGCCACTGTGTAAAATATCAAATCATTATTACAGTTCAATGCTTATAACGAATTATTGAAGAGGATACAAAAAAGGTAAACTTGGCTTGAATGCTAGATCGATCTAGCATTTTGCAATAGGAATTCTTGAATGTGTGAGAAATGACCCCAAGACGGATGTTAGACTTGGTTACCAAGACTAAGCCGCAAAGAACAAGGCTATAATGGTACAACAAATTTGGTTTTCAATTTCATGCGCTAAAAGCACCCATATATGAATTTCTTGATTCAATCGGACAACCAACCAAAAATAAGAGGAGAGGGGAAAGCTTGAGATCTCGCGTTCAGCAATCTATTATACAATTTATATTAGCCACAAATCTACTAAATAAAATCTTGAGATCAAGTTATAGCACTCGGCAGGTCTAACCCGTCATTTGATGGGCGAAGGCTTTCGGTACTCAGTTACTATTTTGAGTACTATGTATAGATGAGATAGAAGTGTATATGTTTAGTGTTACTAGTTACCTTTTCACCCCGACTTCTTGTACATAGGCTACCTTACGAGATTGTCGTGGATAATACTCGCTCTGAATCAAATCCCGCCTACAAAATCACCCCGCACCATAATTTCGTAATCATGCATAATTTATGTTGAGCCGCATTGTTACCCTACGTATGCACGAAGGGTTTTCTAGAACAACCTCATAACCATAATATTTCCTATAAAGGCTATTTGATTGATAATCGATTATTTCTATTGTGGAGTTGTTTATAATCGATTACAGTTCCCAAATAAATAGATCACGGAGTACCAAAACAAGAACATGAAACTTCCTTTAGTTATCCTCCAATGTTGGAACTACCAAATGAGATTATTGCTGAAATTTTCAATCTCCTTAATCAGACGGACGTCATACTGTTGTTGAAAATCAACAAAAGGTTTTATACTTTGGGAGTTGCTAAATTATACCATTCTCTCTACCTTAACAACGCAGGACAATGTGGTAAGATAGCTATTTCGGGCCATATCTATAGTCCTTTTTATATAAAGTATACAGTCTTGAACTCAGATCGCAGGTTTATTGCAGAGCTTCGCTTCAGTCCGTTTATGCACTTGATTAAAGAAATAGTCATCAATGGTTTTGAACCAAATATCTATACATATTTAGCTACACTGCTTCCTTGGGTAGCTATTACTCTTGAATTTGAAAGTGCAATGGATCGAATCACAATACTTGATAAACTGGTTTTAAATAGCTTAGGGGTTAATATCGGAGATGAAAATATTTTCGCCCACCAAATAACCAGCCTGCATTACTCGATTAAACAATTATCAATCACGGGTAAGTCTGATACTACTTTATTGTGGATTATCCCCAAATTAAAGCGTTTAGAGTCAATAACTATATCTCCGGTTACAACCGAAATACTCAATAAGTTCAAATCATTGGGTGTATCCAATCTAAAGGTCAAGGAATTGTTTTTGGAAAGGTGTTCTACCACTGAGAGAAAATTGTACGCACAATTGAAAGAACTTTTTACGTTTGAATTGATCGAAATCTTTGGATATAGTCCAGATAACGATTCTGAATATCAAGATTTGGAATGTTTAATACAAGATTTGCCGAGACTCAGATGCTTATTTATCCATGGAATATCAAATACTTTTGGAGCAACTGCTATTTTACCACCAAATAGTTTGGCAAGTTTGTGTTTAAACGATCTTGCAACATTTCTGCAAGACTATTCAATTATATTTGACTACGTACAACTTAAAACGTTTATAAATGGCCAAGAGAAATCGTTAACTACTTTGTGTTTACTGACAAACTACTGTCATTGTATGGGGAATGGGTGCATAGATAGAGTTTACGGTTATGAGTATCAAGTAGAAGTTAATTCTAGAAAGCAAAATTGGCATCTAATTGAACTAATTTTAGAGCAAGGAAAGAAGTTTCCTAAGTTGAACAGAATTATTTTGAATGGTGTCGTCTATTTCATCAAGCGACCCTCGTCAGAAAATATAGAGATTATTCCCCGTCAAATCGGGTGGAAAGTTGATAAACCTGGATAATAAAGCTAGCAATCCAACCTCGTTGGAATACCATATATGTTTCAGTTACAGGTGGGCTAGAATTTCCCATTGGCAAATCATGTATACTAGTTTTCATATAGAATTAAATCGTTCTTGGTACAAGGTTATAGAAAATAAATATAAAACAAGCAAATTCTATAATACTTTAATTAAACTATGTAATAAAGTGATAAAGTGATGAATGCTATAGGAGTTATGCCCATTTACCAATAAGCGCCATTGAAAAGGCCCCCAAAGCAAGCCAGAAGTAAGCTGCCAAATACGTCTTCATAGGCTTGCCCTTGAATTCTTCAGAGTATATGAAATCATAAGCCATTAAATCAGCAATACTGTTGTAAATAAGGACGCCGGCACATGTTGCATCGAAAGTACCCGTGGTAATCAAAGCCGTTCTTGAACCAACTGGGTAAGTTTTTCTGACACCAACACCGATAGCGACCGCAGCCGGAGTAGTTAAACTATAAATGAATGCCATAAGCCAAGGAACATACTTCTTTCCTTTCGGCCATGGTGTAGTTGCAAATCTTGTTCCTAAACCTAAACCTTCAAAGAATTGATGGAAACAAATGGCAATATATAACGAAATAAACTCATTACCAGCAATAGCTAAAGACAATCCAACAAATACTGAATGAAGAACTATACCACATTCTAGAACGACACAATTTAAGATTTGTTGATATAATTTTTCATATCCCTGGGCGAGTTGTTCAGATTCAGAATCAGTCGGAGTTCTAGTTGTGTTCTGGTGTGAAACTGTCATTTCTTTATCGAGTGAAGAAGTAGATGATTCTAAGTCCTTAGTCGGCCTCACGGTGGATTCTGTGTTTGAAATTATTTCACAACAATCATTTTGGCACTGGGCTTTCTCGTGTATTGTCTTGTTGGCAAGCATGTCAAAGAAAAAGAAGACAAATACTGCCATCAAAGCAATACCTTCTGCAAAGGGGTATTGAGAAAAAACCCCACCTAAGCATGGATTGGTAAGAGCTACCAGTGCTTCTGCCAAAAGATGAATAAATCCAGTAGCGACAATAACGCCACTACCGAAATTTTTGGTTATGAAGAAAAGCCAATCTGGTAAATGACATTTCAGTGAATACAATGCAACTAAAGGGAAAAATGAACCAAGGGCAGACAAAGCAAACACTACGGGAACTGCGGTGATTCTTGCAATAAGATGTTCACCATTGTAATTGTTACCTTCAAGACATGTGTCTGCTCGGGGAAATAAGTCCAGCATAATTGTAAAATCGTATATTTTATTTTACAAGACTCATTTGAAACGAATAATATGGAAAAGAAGTGACATATATTTATAGGTGAAATTATTTAACATCAATATCATCTGATACGTCACACTGTTCGTCTAGACATTGAAATGCAAAATGAGCAAAAATTACCTGAAGCACTCAAGGCTAAATGAAAATATCAGGCGTGCATCACATCTTAAGTCATACTAGCATAAAAAAAGAAAAAATTGCAGTGGAAGTGAAAATGGAATGATTATGAGCATTTAGAGATGAATTAGGCGCCAAATCTAAAAACATATGTAATGAACAAAAGAAAAGTTAAACAAAAACCTTATTTTTGTACCAATAGAGTTGAAATTGATCAGCCCCTGGAAAGGGGGTCAATACAAGTGAATAATCTATAGGATGATCATTACAAAATTATGGACCTGTTAAATGAGTTCTTTTGTAAATATTGCTCACATGATGAAAACCTGTTCTTTTTAAATAGATGACTAAGTATTAAAAATAAATACAATCTCGCAACGGAAAAAAATAATTATCAATCTAATCAATACAAAAAATATTTTTCCTTTCTCTTCCCCTGAAAACCGGGGGTACAAAAGCATAGCAATATAGATCACGCTACTCTTTAAGGTCTCATCAACACAAGTTAAAAAAAGTAAGGTTATGAAGGCGATGTCAATCTAGAAGCGATTATCTCTGATTTGAAAGATTCCGATCTTTATGGTAAACTACCAGGGTCACTAATTTCCACTGCCAAGAAATAATCTGTTGGGTTGAGCAAATTATATTAAAATGACAACCATAAGAAGTAATATTCGCCCAGCTTCTAGATCAATTTATTGAAACTGAAATAAACACAAACTTTAAAATAAAAGTATAACAATAGAAAAAAGAGATGACTCCTTATAGTTTAGGGAAAAATAATTTGGCTCGTATGTTATCCAAACCTGTAACAAATATAAGGTTCGTATAATAAAGGCTTTGAGTTATAATCGGAAGAATGTCGACTACTTTTTTATCGCCTCTTTCCTAATTAGTTAATTTGGTCTGATATTTATCCGAATCTCTAGTTAAAGTCTATGAACACTCTTCAACCCTCTTAGCTTAGAATCTACTAATGAAATACTCTATTTCTGGTACCCTTTAGGGATCACGTAGAACAACTAACAAGAGCAATCAAATAAAATGGAGAATGAAATATATCTCCATCAAATTTACTAACGAGTGCTTTATATCTACACTCGGACCTCTACAATATTTAATTGTTAATATTTCGTTGTCATTTCGAAATAATGAGGTGGAACTAAATTACACGAAGGAACATTGCTCAAAAGACAGTATTGTATGGATAAAAAAAAGGGGAATAATTTTTAATTGAGGTGTGTTGAATTGGGGAAACTATAGGTGCGGCTGATCTCAACATGAGTAGAGGCAAAAAAATAAGGAAAGACAAGAATACAATAGAAGTCGGACAATAAAGAAACCATGGAGTATCAAAATAATCAAGTTCAAAGTACCGATAGTTGCCTTCCAATGTTGCAATTACCAGATGAGATTATTGGCCAAATCTTTGCTCTGCTTAACCAGGTGGATGTTCTTCTGTTATTGAAAGTAAGCAAGAGATTGTGCACTTTGGGACTTGCTAAATTATACCGTTCAATATACGTTAACGAAGGACATGATTTAGCTATTTTAAGTCATACATATACTCCCTTTTATATAAAGTATACAATCATAAACTCGATTGACCGGTTCATTACCGAGGTTAAAAACAGTTCAAATATTCACTTAATAAAACATATAGTACTTTTTGGTTGTGAATCAAATGGCTATAGCACTATAGTGAAATCATTTCCTGCGGTAGCTGTTTCTCTTGAATATGAATTTGAATTATCTCCATTTACAATGCTTGATATACTGGATGTAGCCGGTACCGCGCTTCATATCGATAATTACAAATTTTTCAGCTCGCTAGCAACCGACGTGAATTACTCAATTAAATTATTAGTTATCTCGGAAGAGTATGATTCTAACATGTTGTCGTTAATCCCAAAGTTAAAGGGTTTGGAAACAATACACATATCTTCATGTATAAGCGAAGTATTTGATGGTCTCAAAGATCTAGGTATATTGAGGTTAAAAATAAAAAAATTGATTTTAGAAAAGTTGCCCAGAAGAATAAAAAACTTTTACCTAATAAATCACGTTTTCAGAATTGAGCAGATTGAAACCTTAAGCATCAGTCCTAGCTCTGGTACCAAAGATGCATCTTCTGACTGGATAGTACATTTCCTGAAGCTCAGAAATTTATCTATTCATGGAAGCAGAAAATCTTTTAGAGTAGTTGCAAAATTATCCCCAAATACTTTGGAATTTTTATGTTTACATGAAAATCAAGCCCTAATAGAAAATTCAGATTTGCTTGACTACAATCAACTTGTTGAATTTATTGGGCACCATGAACAATCATTAACTATTTTGTGTTTACTGGCCGAATTTGCTCCCCGATTGGATGAGGATTACATCAACCGAGTTTACGGCTTTGAATATATACCCGCAGATAGTCAGAAAACCAAATATTGGCATCTAATTGAAAAACTTTTGGATCAGGGCAGGTTTCCTAAATTGTCAAGGATTAGTTTGAATAAGGTCGTCTATTTCATCAAAAGACCCGCATCTGGAAGCGTAGAAATTATTCCTCGAGAAATTCAGTGGAGTATTGATTACGTCGAGAGTGATGAATCAGAAAGTATGGATATTGAATTTGATGAAATCGATTGATTGGTGGGAAATCTTTAATAAATGGTTTACCTCCAATGTGAATTACTCCTTTTCTAGTTTACCTGCCGAACGGCTACAACTTCACCTTGACAAATTAACTGTCAGTGAAACTATAATACACATTACGCATCCTCTAATTGGGTTTAGCAAAGGAAATATGATTTTGAATTCCTTAGTTCGAAATGTAGTATTGTTACTATTGTAGGAATAAACGAAGCACTTCTTGTACTAACCGTGGCGAAAGAATGGGAATTTAAAATGATGAAGGTTAGCCCTCTTTTTACAGGCAGGTTAATACATTGAAGAGTTAAATATAATCTAGGTTTCGAATTAAATCACTCGTTGTCAGATAGAATCCCTTTTTTGTTTTAGTTCACAAGACAGTGTTGTTCTGGAAAAGTTCAATATTCAATGAACTGCTAAAGTAAAGCCGAGCTAAATCTATGATGAGTATATCTAATGGTATGCCCATGCTTTGATTCGGGGTAGTTTAATGCGGGTATATTAGCTGTAACTCTTTTGCTGTTGAGTACTTGATAGCTTGTTTCCATTATTCTTCAAATCTCTCTGATACAACTCGAATGAACTCTGAGCAGTCAAACCCGAGCTTACAAAATATTGGCGAAGCGTTCTTATCAAAGCTTTTGGATTATCTATTTTTCTTATCAATCAATATGTCGTTTATACTTACTTGTACTACTCGACACGTTTTACCAAATACCAAACTCTCCCCTGAATTTTACTTCTCCCTTACTTCCCCTCAACCTAAGAATTGTATTGTTCATACTTTAATGTAAGCCAAATATAACGAGAAGACTAATTATTTTAACTAAAACCTTAATTTCGCTCCAGTTTGACATAAGTGAAGATTGAGTTTTGTCAGAGCAAGAAGACATATCTACCCTATAATGATTCACCCCTCACTCATATTTTACCAATTATATATAGTTTAAATTATTGTATATTTTTCTCAATGATTTATCAAATCGAAACTACTTATTCTAGCACAGCATCAATTGAATTCCTTATCGTGGAGTTGCCTTAGCATTGCGACTAAATCAAGAGGTTTACGATATCAAAATAATCAATTTGAACTCACAATTAGCTATTATACAATGTTGAAATTTCCAGCCGAGCTTATTACTCAAATCTTCGATCTCCTTAACCAAGTTAATGTCCTTCTGTTAATTAAAGTAAATAAGGAATTTTATAATTTGGGTCTTTCTAAATTATACCGTTCTATTTACCTTAACGCTCCTATAAAAGCTAAAATAGCTATTTCGAGTCATAATTCTAATCCCTTTTATATAAAATATACAATCATCAACTCGATTCCCTGTTTTATTAACAATATTCAAAATAGTTCGAATGTTCATTTGGTCCAAGGAATTGTGTTTAATAGTTTTAGTCCAAATGACTATAGAATTATACTGGTACTATTTCCTTGGATATCTATTAATCTCGACTATCAAACTGATTTGACTAGCTTTAAAAGTCTTGATATGTTGAAGTTTATGGAGCTTAGTATTGAAAATTACCACTTTTTAACAATGAAGTAGTCGATGTCAATTACTCGATTAAGCAGTTGTCTATTACTGATAAATCTGATAGTACACTGTTTGAGATTTTCTCCAAACTAAAGGGGTTAGAATCAGTATTTATTAATCCATTTACATATGAAGTACTTAATGATCTCAAAGGTTTAGTTACCAACTTAAAAATCAAAGAATTATTTATAAAACGATGTAACATAACTGGTGAAACTTTGTATAGAGAATTAAGAACATTTTTCATACTCGAACTGATTCAAACCTTTGGCTTCGCTCCAGAGAGTATTTCCGAATATCCAGATTTGAAAGATCTAATCCAGCACTTGCTGAAGCTTACACGTTTAATTATTCGTAGTAATAAGTTCCACCGAATAGTTTCTATTTTGCCACCTGATAGGTTGACATTTTTATGTTTATATCATAGATTAGGAAAAACTAGAAATTTTAAAGAATATTCAAATTTGCTTGATTCCGTTGAACTTATGAACTTGATAAACCGTCAAGGGAAGTCATTAACTACTTTGTGTGTACTGGTCAATGGACATCATTGCATGGGAAGTAGATTCATAGATAGAGTTTATAAATCTGACTATTACCTACAACACGATGAAAAAATACGGAATTGGCGTTTAATTAAAAAACTTTTGAATCATGGAAAGTTTCCTAAATTGAATACAATCATTTTAAATAATGCTTGTTATTCCATCAAGAGAAATGAGCTAGGAA
This sequence comes from Spathaspora girioi, assembly GCA_001657455.1. NCBI lineage: Eukaryota > Fungi > Ascomycota > Pichiomycetes > Serinales > Debaryomycetaceae > Spathaspora > Spathaspora girioi. The sequence continues at coordinate 10,848 of LQMS01002290.1, read as the reverse complement.
AAATAGAGATTATTCCTGATCAGATCGAGTGGAGACCTTAAACATCTGAATAATGCTACTACTTTTGTAGATAAGATGTTTCGGGCACGAACCCCTTGACAAATTGTTAGATGTTTTCCAAACGTGTTTTACTTTCCGATATTTAGCCAATTACTACCATGTCTCTGAATACTGGTCCTGCTTATTAACTTTGTTGGACTAGTTCAGGTCGTTCCACCATGTCTTGAAGGGAGCTTCTTTTTTTGCAACCATTGACAAGATTAACTTTGAGTCATTAATTTTTTGATACTTTTTTTGATTTGCATCAAATAGCAACAATTATAATACGTTTCGTGTTTAGATACTTTATAATTATCTGCTCTTTATAAAAAAGTCGTAATACGTAGCCCTTTACTACACTCGTAAATAGAAGTATCAAGAAATTTTCACAACAACTGAAGAATCTCTGGATTTGGCATGAAGAAGGATATAAATAGATTCACAAATACTTGATTATTGTAACGACTTACTACAACTCTTAGAAGTTCTGTGATGGTTGCGTTGTGGTACTTGAACGGCTCCTTATCATTCTTAAAAATTTCCTGCATGTAACTCCACAGACACAAATTTCGCTAACTAAAGCATAAACTGTGTCATCCGACGTTTCTCTGTGACATAAACTCACCACTATAATGGACTCCAGGAGTAAGGTGGTGATATTTGGAATATTTCTTTCCTTTGGCTTTATTTACCTACCACTTGCATTATTATACTATTTGACATCTCCTAACAAGGATTTGAAGAACCACGTGAGGACTTCCGTTTCCAAAAGTGATGGTAGTAACCCGGTATTTATAAAGGTGGGGTATAAACGATCAAGTTCTAGACGTAGATTAGTTCTTGCCAGTAACAATCCAAGCCATTATTCCAATCATAACAGTAGTAACATATCAATAGCTCCGTCAGATCAAAATGAAAAATTCATTACTCAAGTGGATGCTAAAGGTTATGATGATCCTGAAAGACGAATACTTTACGGCTTTTTCCACCCGTATGCTAACAATGGTGGTGGAGGAGAACGTGTTCTTTGGCAAGCTGTTAAATCTACTTTAGCTCAAGGTAAGAGGAATATAGTGGTGATTTATACCACCAACGTTGAAGCCAATCCTGAATCAATTGTACAGAAAGTTGAGTCTAAATTTAAGATATCAGTGGATAGTACAAGAATTGTGTTTATTTATTTGTCAAGATTTAGTTTGCTAATTGATTCAAATTATTGGAAACATTTCACCTTGTTGGGACAATTGGTAGGAACCATGTTATTGACATGGGAAGCGATTAATGAATTGTCTCCTGATATTTGGATTGATACTATGGGATTACCTAGTAGTTATTTATTGATTTCTTATATTTTAAGGATTCCTATTTTAACGTATACCCACTACCCGATAATTCAACAAGATATGTTTGACAAGTTGAAATTCCCCAATATAAAACAGTTGAAAAAGTTCAACGGATCAATACATGATATGAAACATGTGGGAAAATTGGTATATTGGTCAGGATTATATTATTTTTATAGATATTTGGGAAGTTTGGTTGATATAATTTTGGCAAATGGAACTTGGACGTTTAATCATTTACAAGAAATTTGGTTTAATCCAAAGTTAGGTCATCAGTTGCATATTTTATACCCCCCTTGTGGAACAGAAGAAGTAGATACAACATTAGAATCTGGTTCACGTGAAAATAAAATGGTTTATTTGGCCCAATTCAGGCCAGAAAAGAGACATGAATTGATTGTTGATGAATATAATCATTTCCTTAAGAAAAACTATCCCGAAGTACATAAACCTTCTTCGTCAATCCCAACGATAGTTTTTGTAGGTTCTTGTCGAACACTGGATGATACAGCCACTTTAACCAAACTTAAAGCTAAAGTTGCCGAACTAAACCTTACAGAGTTTGTTGAATTTGCGGTTGATGTTAGTTATGAAGAGGTCATATATTGGTTACATAAATGTCAATTTGGTTTAAACGCTATGTGGAATGAACATTTTGGAATAGGAGTAGTTGAATATATGGCAAATGGAGCTATTCCTATAGTTCACGCGTCGGCTGGACCATTGCTAGACATTGTAACCAATCCTAGTGAAAGTGATAGTGTGGAAATGGACAGTGTGTGTTACAATAAAGTGGGGTTTTTCTTCAAGTGTTTTGAAGATCCGGATTTGGATCCCTTGATTCAATCAGACAGTCAAGCATATGTCAAGTTCAAATCACGAGACAGCGGGAATGTTGTGGATTATCCCACATTCAGTCAATTATTGACTAATTTGTATTTAACGTCGCCTGAGTTAGTTAAAGACGATAGGTTGGAAGAAGTTAGAGCAAGGGGAAGGTTACTGGTTAAAGAAAGATTTTCTAACCTGGCATTCGACGTCAAATGGAAGTCATTTGTTGAACAGTTGTCTAGTTTAGAAACGAACTATAGGAAAGATAGAAGAAGGGATGCTGAACGCAATTTCTAAATAGGTTCACTCTTCTCTTGATAGTTTATATAGATTAATAGAGTAGTATAATCACAAGTCGTGTACTTTGGCTAATTGAACCAATCTCGTGTTAACTTTTTTTTCCAGGTCCACCACGATCGGCCAACACACTACGCATTTTTCCAAAACTCACAGTTAGAAAACCAAACAACGACAAACACAAACTCCTACAGAGGAAAGTCGTCCAACTAACTATCAACACATTCATCCATCCACATGAAATTGGACGTTGTCAAACAATTTTCCACTCGTTCCGATCGAGTCAAAGGAATTGATTTCCATCCAAGTGAACCTTGGATCTTAACCACTTTATATAATGGTAAAGTTGAAATTTGGTCCTATGCCACCAATTCGATCGTCAAGTCGATCCAAGTAACTGAATTACCCGTGCGTACTGGTAAGTTTATTGCTCGTAAGAATTGGATTGTTGTTGGATCTGATGATTTCCAAATTAGAGTATATAACTATAACACTGGTGAAAAAGTTATTCAATTTGAAGCTCACCCGGATTATATTAGAAGTATTGCCATTCACCCTTCTAAACCATATGTTTTGACTGCTTCCGATGATTTGACTATCAAGTTGTGGAATTGGGAAAACAACTGGCACTTGGAACAAACTTTTGAAGGTCACCAACATTATGTTATGAGTGTTAATTTCAATCCTAAAGATCCTAATACGTTTGCTTCGGCTTGTTTGGATAGAACAGTTAAGATTTGGTCGTTAGGTTCCAGTGTTCCTAACTTTACCTTGTTTGCCCATGACACCAAGGGAGTAAATTATGTTGATTATTATCCTCAAGCTGATAAACCTTATTTAATTACTTCTTCTGACGACAAGACAATTAAAGTTTGGGACTATCAAACAAAATCATGTGTTGCCACTTTGGAAGGACATTTGTCAAATGTCTCGTTTGCTATTTTCCATCCTGAATTGCCCTTGATTGTTTCCGGTTCTGAAGATGGAACAATTCGTTTCTGGAATTCAAACACTTTCAAATTGGAAAAGTCAATTAATTACAGTTTAGAACGTGTTTGGTGTATTGGTATCCTTCCTAAATCAAATGTTATTGCTGCTGGGTTTGATTCTGGTTTTGTAATTATTAAATTAGGAAATGAAGAGCCATTATTTAGTATGGATTCAAATCAAAAATTAATTTATACTAAAAATTCGGAAATTTTCCAATCAATCATTAAACCTTCTAGTTCTCAAGGATTGAAAGATGGGGAACATTTAAATATACAACAAAGAGAATTGGGTACTATTGAAATCTTTCCTCAATCCTTAAACCATTCTCCTAATGGAAGATATGCTGCTGTTTGTGGGGATGGTGAATATATCATATATACTGCCTTGGCTTGGAGATCTAAGGCCTATGGTTCTGCGTTGGACTTTGTCTGGAATTCTCACGATACCTCGGCCAATTGTTCATTTGCAATCAGGGAATCTTCTTCCTCAGTTAAGATATTTAAGAACTTCCAAGAATATATCACACTTGATTTGATTTATCAAACAGATAAGATTTTTGCTGGTTCCTTGTTGGGAGTTAGACTGGAAGGGTGTATTTCTTTTTATGATTGGGAAACTGGTAAATTGGTGAGAAGGGTTGATATAGACAATAATATCAATGAAATAGTATGGTCAGACAATGGTGAATTATTGGCGATTATAACATCTTCGAGTGAAGGTGATTCTAATACTGTTGGAGCTAAAAAGACCGACGAAGCTTACTTTTTAAGTTATAGTCAAGAAATTTTCCAAGAAAGTTTGGATAACAATGAGTTGGACGTTGAAGAAGGTGTAGAATTGGCATTTGACGTGTTGTATTCCTTACCAACTTCTGAATCTATCCTTTCTGGTAAATTCATTGGTGATGTGTTTGTATACACCACTGCTTCTACTAATAGATTAAACTATTTCGTAGGAGGAGAAGTTATAAATTTGGGTCATTTCGATCACAAGTTCTATCTTATTGGATATAAGGCTAGTGATGGGAAACTATATTTGATTGATAAATCATTTGATGTTATTTCCTGGTATATTAATTCCGAAGTATTGGAAGTACAAACCCTTGTAATGAGAGGAGATTTACATCAATTTGCCACTTCTACACAAATCGATGAAGAAACTGGAGAAGAAGTTCCTGATTTATCCACTATTTCCTTAGCTAACTTGTCTGAAGAATACACTCAATTGATTTCTGGATTCACGAAAACTGAATTGAATCAATTATCAAGATTCTTTGAAAAATTGGGCTATTTATCCATTTCCTATTCATTATCCCAAGATTTTGATTCCAAATTTCAAATATCGCTTTCTACAGGTAATTTAACCCAAGCATATACTTTACTTTCAGCAAACCAAGCAGAAAACCCTTCAACCGCGTTAATCAATGCCACTAAATGGAAGAAATTGGGAGATTTGGCATTAGAAAAATGGCAAGTTAAATTAGCCCAAGAATCATATTGGTTAGCTCAAGATTACCCATCATTACTCTTACTTTTATCTTCAAGTAACAACAAAGTCGATTTGACTAGATTAGCTCAAGAATGTGAAGAAAAGGGTAAATATAACATTGCTTGGCAAGCATGGTGGTTAATTGGTGCCAAGGAGAAGTGCTTGGATTTATTGATCAAGAGTGAAAGATATACCGAAGCAACGTTATTTGGAGCTAATTATGGGGTTTGTAATGAAAAAGTTCAAAAAGCTATTGAATTATGGAGAAATGAATTACGGGGAAAGAATAAGAGTAAAATCGCCGATAGATTGATTGATAATTTTTCCAGCTTATCAATAACCAACGGAAGCAGTGATGCAGCAGGAGTGGCTGAAACTGAGGATGTTACTACTGGGGCTGCTCCTTTGATTGATCTCGAAACCCCTGCAGCGTACGTACAGCAGCAAGCGGCGGAACCAGTATCCCAACCTAGACAAGTCGAACAAGGCGTTGAATACGAAGAAGAAGAGCCACTATACGAAGACGACAACGTAGAAGAAGATGAAGATCTCTTCCACGATGTTTAAAATTGTTTATATAAATTTTTATTGATATTTTACGTTTGTAAATATTATTACTACTGTAGATTGAAAATGGTTCGGGTGTCATACTCGACGTCTTTTCGTTTATCTCGGCAAATATAATACATATCATGTTCGTCATGGTAAGACAACCCCCGCCGTTCGCCAGATATAAGTTTCTCTACGTCATTGAATACCATCTCTAGTCGTCTAAGCAATAGATCAACCTCGGTATCGTGTTTTTTCACAGTTTCTAGTCTCAACACAAATGTCCCTCCTGGTCTCAATGTTCTACAAGTTAACAACAAGGCAGCATCGGCCAAATCTATACCTGCCTTGCTTGGGTTAATTACCGCCTGATTCAATGATTCGTTCGAGTGACTGCGACTATATGGGATATTCATGCTTCTATTGTAATACCCTGATTGTTGGGCAAATGATCTTGATAAATCAGATAATACTACATCGGCCCGATATTCATTATTGGGGTCTAATGAAAGTCCCTTCATTTTATTATCGAGTCCCAAAATCTCATGTTCTAATTTTTGTTCCTCCTGTTCCTTGGTTATATATGACTTGGGTTCTATTTCATCTTCTTCCTGTTTATTTGAGCCTTTCTGCCGTTTAACATGTTCAGTATATGCCCTGAGTTGGTTAACAACGGTATTGTGGGTGAATTTGGAAAAGATGTTCCCCTGGATCGTGGACACACCCAAGGGGGGAGTCTGGAACAAGATATCAACTCCAAGAATATAACATTTCTTATATAGCTTCTCCGTCTCTACCCCATGCAATTGGGATAACCTCTGAGTTGTATAGTTCATCCAATTGCCTGGCACATACCCTATATCAACCACTTTAGTAGTAGATTTATTTAGTATCTGATGTTCTTGATCGATTGACTGTAAAGTTAGATATGAATAATAGTTATCTAGTTCCTTTCCTATTGTTTTCTTCTTACGTCTGTTTGTGGTTCGGTTATACTCGGTCAAATCAAGTTCAGGGATCTGGAGCAAGCTTTGTGCATGTGTACTTCGAGCTAATAATTGCCTGCATATTGAAAACTGTCGCGTATTTATGAGTAAGCCTTTAGGTCGTACGAACTGGGTACAAATTAAACTTAGCATTTTGCAATGGGTGGGGCGAATACCTCCTCAAGTTTGACCTATTCATGTACTTCCATGCTTACGGAGAAACGCGATCTGAAAGACGCATCGGGCGGGTAATGTCGCCTCAAGAGATGTCGCGTCATATATTTTTGCAATTGCTGCGAAAAAAGGAATTTTCTGTCTAGACATTTAACGGTTCCACACACGCATGGGCCTGTGTGTAAATATATCACCACCCTCGACCAACACTAGTCCCAATTTCCTGATACAACAAATGTCTTTTCCATACCTGAACAAAGAGAATTTTCAAATTTTTCTTACATTTGTGCAACTAGATCCTCGGTATCATCCAATACAACTTCACTAAATAGACTGCGTTAGGTGGCTCAAATTTTGTGTCAACTTTCTGCCATTTCCTAGAAGCCTTATATAACAGTATCATCGGTATAATAAATTTTGATTAGGTTCAGCGTTGCTCATTTGAAATTTGCCTCATGACAATGAGTGATTCACTATGCCGAACAATAGCGTGGAAGTAATCCTAAACTTCAGCTTCGAAAGTATATCTTTTACAATCAGGGGTCTACCCTAGTTTGAGATAATTAGCATACTTTATTCAGATACAATGTGCGTCGGCTAAATTATCTTCCCTAAGCTGTGGGTAGGGTTGCAACCCTAAGCTTCGCACTTTGCATGTGACCTAAGCACACCAAAAAAAATTATTGACTGCCTCTTCTCGCACAGAGAGAATTTTTCGTTTCGCAAATATTTCACTAACAAAGACATTCTGATTCCTTTCCCTTCCTTTCCTTCTTCTTTTCTTCTTTATCCTCGTCGAATCAATCAAAACTTACCAAATCCTTTTGGGAGACGAATATACATATTAAAGAATGTCTAAGATCACCAGTTCCGGAGTTCGTGAAAACGTTAAGAAATTATTGGAATTCTCCAGTGAAACCAAGAAGAGAAACTTCTTGGAAACTGTTGAATTACAAGTTGGTTTAAAGAACTATGACCCTCAAAGAGATAAACGTTTCTCTGGTTCTTTGAAATTACCTCAAGTTCCAAGACCAAACATGACTTTATGTATCTTTGGTGATGCCTTTGATGTTGACAGAGCTAAGTCTGTTGGTGTTGAAGCCATGTCTGTTGATGACTTGAAGAAGTTAAACAAGAACAAGAAGTTGATTAAGAAGTTGGCTAAGAAGTACAACGCTTTCATTGCTTCTGAAGTTTTGATTAAACAAATCCCAAGATTGTTAGGTCCTACTTTATCTAAGGCTGGTAAGTTCCCAACCCCAGTTTCCCACAATGATGATTTATACTCTAAGGTTCAAGATGTTAAATCTACCATCAAATTCCAATTGAAGAAAGTCTTGTGTTTGGCTGTTGCCGTCGGTAACGTTGAAATGGACGAAGATGTCTTGGTTAACCAAATCATGATGGCTGCTAACTTCTTGGTTTCTTTGTTAAAGAAGAACTGGCAAAATGTTGGTTCTTTGGTTATCAAATCTACCATGGGTCCATCTTTCAGAATTTACTAGGTTATTTTAGTTTTTAGTTTAAGAAGTTAAATTCTTTTATGTATAATAAAAATAATTTGTAATGACAAAACTAACTACTGTAGACGAGCTGCCCGCTCCAAAAACTTATTATATGAACCGCTTGATTAACAAAGAAATTCCCTAACTAATATACAGATATGCTAAAATTTGTAAATACAACAAATATAAAGTTTAAATTAAAATCCAACGACTCTAATCTTCTTATCTTGTTTCTTGTTTTTCTTATTATGCTTCTTACCTTTACCATCAGCCCCTTCTTTCTTATGGAATGGACTAACAAACTTACCTTCAACGCCATTCATGGTGAAAAATTCCCGATCCAAGTCATCACCGGCACTTTCCAATGCAGCTTGTTTACCTCCATAAAACAATGTCTTTGCTCCTGCTCCACCTTCACTAGTACCATCTTCTTTCCCTATATGCATTGAGAAATTCAATTTGGCTAAATCTTGAGCAAGATTAAACTCTTCAACTGGGATATTCTTCTTCATCATTGCATGTATAATTTGTTGTTGTCTTGATTCAGGTAAATTATTCAACGTATATAATTCCTTATTGAAATCTCGACATTCATCTAAATTAGGTAATGTCCATTCATCTTCACCGTCACCGGACTTCTTTGGTGGTGGGTTTACATAAAGTAATTTCCCATTAACATAATCTTTCAAGATATATCTTGAAGCTCTTGGTTCATCGGCTGACCCGAACCCTTGAGTCATATACCCTCTTGCTCTAGCATAAGCATTAAGTAATTCTCTTGCCGTTGGATATTCACCATTACCTCCATCTTCGACTTTTTGTATTGGGATATGGATACCATATAATGCTTCCAAAAAGAATTTAGGAATACGTTGACATGTAAGTGATACTGGTGGGATGTGTTCACGAAGTTGATCAATTGGTAATACCCCATTACATACCAATTCTCCATTAGTATAAGCGAAATTAGGAAACACTAAACCAGGACAATCACATAATAAAACGTCAGGTGATAAATGAATTGTTTGGAAATGTTTGGTTTTACCCGGAGTAGCAGAAACTGACACTTTTTTAGATCCAACCAAGGCATTAATAGTGGATGATTTACCAACATTAGGATACCCAACAAGCCCAATTTGTAATTTACGATCAGGGAATTCCGGATCTATTTCAAATTCAGGAGCTTCAGACATGAATAATTGTTCCAATTCTTCAATTTTAAGAATTCTAACCGATTCATTCGTTTCAATTTCTTCTTGTTGAGTCTGTTGCAGGGGTTGGTAATTTGGATCAAGTCTTAAATTTTCCAATTCTTCTCTTTCCTTTTCTAATAATTCATTGGCTTTAGCAGCTGAGAAAAACACATAGTTGATATTCTTAGTTTGGAAATACTCTGCCCAGGCAAGACGTTGATCTCTGGTTAACAAATCTGCTTTATTAACTAACAACAAATTCTTTTTCGTCTTGTTATTTTCAGGATCACTTAACCCAAGAACGTATGTTTCTAAATCTGTTGATCTGAAAAATAATGGGTTTCTAGCATCGACAATTTGAACAACCAAATCACATCTTTCAACAACTCTCCATAATTGTTTCCAAACTTCTAAATTTCTTTCAAATGGAGTCAATAACAAATCATTGTTTTCTGACAATGAAGCTAATTCTCTTCTCCATTCTAAAAATGCTAAATTTTCTTGTCTATCAATTTGAAGTTTACTTTGATCTTTACTCCATTTAGGACGTCTAGGAATAGTCAACTTGTTTTCAAACACCATATGTCTCTGACGCATAGCCAACATCTCTTCATTAGTCAATAATCCACTTTGGTTAATAATATTAGTATTTCCAACCTTAATGATCCTTACTTGTTGGCCCTTTTCGGCCGTGAAATCAGTATCTGCCAAAGTAGCAGTATTTAAAAACTCATCAAGGGAGTTTTCTTGGGTGACTGATCTTAATTTGACCCAATCTGCCTCTTTCTTATCGGTAGTAAATCTCATTTCTCCATCAGGTAAGAATTCAATATGATTTTCTTGACGACGTTGATTAGCTATAGATCTACCAAGACCAATCAAGTTCTTATTCTTATGTTGAGTAGGTTTAGGACCTTTGGGAGCTTTCCATTTCTTCTGTTCCGGGTGAAGTGCGCCCTTATTTGTATGTTCACTCATTTTCTGTGAAATGGGTTTAAACGTCAACGGAGGCAAGTTTATTACTAATTGAAATATATTTAGCTATACTTGATGGGATGAGAACAAAAATCTGCAGCAGAGAAAAAAAAACGGAAACCTGTCACGTGCTAGTTTTTAGCTGATGTGATACTAGTCGTCTATCGAACTTATTACAGTAGTTGTTGTTGTTGTTTTATACAATAATAATATATATATAAAGCCTACCCTCCTCCTCTTACAATCCTGTTAGGGAAGTGAAAAATTTTCACTTATTCTGAGACCCACAATCCTGGCCAGTCGACGACTTTGGGTCGTGTACTTTGGCCATGACGTGTCAGTTGCACGTAAACAGTATTTCCGCCTGGAATCGGAACTCTCGTTCCTGCACTCAAGCGTCACCTGCATACTATTCACGAACACTCCCCTGGAACCAACTAGGAGGACATGGTGCAGAAAATCAAACCCCAGGAAAACA